>JADRCH010000056.1:5225510-5310594 GCA_019843965.1 Rhynchomys soricoides | reverse complement strand
AGAGAGAGAGAGAGAGAGAGAGAGAGAGAGAGAGAGAGAGAGAGAGAACAGGGAAGGATTATGGCCATAGTACCTAATTACTAACTCTGGCCAAGAGCAGTCAGTCATTCTTACTCATGAAAGATCTACTCTCAGCCACCACAGACCTCATCCTCTCACGCAGATCCCAATCGTGCTGTTACCTAGCACCATCCAGCACCCCAGAGCATAGAACTGTCCTACCCCCTTGCACATTTTTGCTCCTCTTTGTCATGCCTCTTTCATACCCATGTTTCTCACCTGGCCAAATCCTGCCAAAGACAGTTACCTTATCATGGGGCTTCTGACAAGCATGTGAGCAGCCAGTGTGTCTGCTCACAAGGGTTTCTCAAGCCCAACACAATGCAATAGACACACTAGCTCCCTGTGTGTAATTTCAGAAGTCTGGGAGAAACCCCGTAAAGACAGAGCAGTCTCTGCTACCACTTAGCTGTTCTTGCCTGGCATAAGCTTGTGGGGGCTTAGTGAATGTGTGCTCTGGAAAACACTAGGAGAATGGAGATGTCCGCCTTTCTAGTCAGCTGTGTAAGAGTGTGAACAGGGGCCACATGGGGCTGTGTGAGCCCTGGTCCTGACAAGGTGTTTGAAAGCCAGAAGGTATAAACTCAGGTTGTACTTGACCTTAAAAACTTTCATTGGTTTGTAAGCCAGAGTAGGCATAGGTGTTGAGAACAGAGCAGATCATGTGTGCCTGGGCCTGGGCCTGGGCCTTTGTCTGTATAATGGCAGCTAAGGCTCACCTGATGGAAAGTTGGAGCAATGCTTCCAATTGAATGCCCTGTTCCTGACAGTGGATAAACACACCACTGTTCTATTTTTTTTTTTTTTTTAGACAATGTCACTATGTAGCTTAGGCTGGCCCCATGAACCTCTTGACTCAGCTTCCAGGTGACAGTACACACCTGGAGTCCCAGCTGCTCCACTGCCTGTCACACACACAACACTTGCAAAGCATTAAGATTTTCAGATGGGGTTGGCACAAAAGAGACATACAGGCTTACAGGGGACCAAAGGGAAGCAAGAGGGAGAAAGCTGAGTTACCACAGGCTATAGCCTAAGACTTCTACAGCAACCCAAGTTCCTAAGTGCCCTGAGCTGCATCCCAGACTGATCCTTAAATATCCAGAATCATGGGATAAAGATTTTTGCTATTAAGCCTTCTAAGTTCGAGTCCCCGGTCACATGGTGGAAGGGATGAATAGTGGAAGTTGTCCTTTGATTTCTCCACGCATGCACACATGCATGCATACACACACCACATACACAAATAAGTAAAAATGAATCTAAAAAAGACTTATAGTCTCTCAGACTGTTAGGGCACTGAGCATCACAGCATGGCGTGAGGCCTGCTTGTGCCTATTTTCAGGCCTGACTCTGAGAAGTGAGCTGCAAGTTTTCTTTGCTGTTTTAAGTTTTTTATATGTATTTTTTATTTTATATGTATGAGTACTGCCTACATGTTTGCTTGTGCAGTTTATACATGCATCCTGTCCAAAGAAACCAAAAGGGGCACCAGATCCCCAGATATTGAAGTTTTAGAAGGAATAAGTCTCCCTGTGGTGCTGGAAACTGAACCCAGGTCCTCTGGAGGATTGTAGCTAGTGCTCTTAATCACAGCACCAACTCTCTAGACCCCACTGTCGGCTTTAAATACAGACTAGCCCCCGACACAAACCATCTCCACCACCCTCTGTGCAAATACCAAAACTGGCAAAGAAAGCAGGCTGGTTGGAAGGTGAAGACATTTAGGCCACGAGGAAGGTGTTGAACTAGCCTCAGAGGTCACCCAGAGTGTGCGCTCGTGTGTGTGTGTGTGTGTGTGTGTACCATAGCCTTTAAACTGCAGCCAAAGAATCGGCCTTTTATTTCAACATGTCAATGTTCTAAGCTTAAGGGTGGAGGAGAAAATACAAGGAAGTAGTATAGAGACCCAAAACAGCGGGGGACAAAGGGGAGTGACCAGGGAAGCAGGTCTCTCCACTGAATGTTCCAGTTAGATGTTTTCAGACACTCTCCAAGTGAAGGCCAGCCAGGGTAATTTTAGCAGCCTAGGAGTGGAGAGCCTGCAACTGCTCACTCCACTTTCAAAGACTTCAATGGTTCATTTTTAAGAGTCATTCATCCTGAGGTTCAGCAAGTGGCCTTGAGGGCACAGCCTCCTGCTCTGAGGAGGGAACAGCCTGCCAGCAGCCAGCTATGTCTATCCCCCGAGCCTCTGCCTTTAGATGTGCCGGGCTCAGTGACTACTATAGCTTCCCGTGGTTGAGGCTTTTGTGGCCACTGTTGCTCTGATCAGGTTTTAATTCACTTATTTTTGTAGCTAACAAGGGTATGTTGCATGCTGGGTCCTGTGCTAGCCACCAGGCCCTGTGATGAATAAGACCACTAACAGTCACTCTCCACAGAACTCTCACCAAAGCAGGGAGAGGAAATGGATGGCTTTTCTTCATGAGAAAGTTCTTTCTTTATACTACATGAGCATGAGCCCTGGTATGAGGTAACCAGTGGGTCCGGCCTATCCACTGGGACAGTCTCAGACAGACTTAGAATGTCCTGCTCCTGGACACCAGCCCTTGGTCTTGATTCTCTATGATCCACAAACAAGATAAGCGGAGCTTGTTTTAAGTCATGTCAGTTCCTACATTATCTTTCTGGACTAGTAGTTAAGCTCCAAAGAGAACTTTGATCCCAGGAAGTGCTTCAGGGTAACCCAGATGAGAGAGGCCAACCAACAGAGCCCCACTCTGAGCTCCCAGCTCAGATCTGATTTATCCCCCCCCCCATGTGTTTTTGTCAGAAAGATAAAGGACAGTCCAACAGATGAATCTTGCCTACCATAGAGACACTAGTACATACACGTTCACTGCTGTTAATATTCATAATAACTAGGATGTGGACACAGCAGATGGATGCATAAAGAAAATGTGGTACATAACTAACACAATGTGGACCTTTATGCAACCATAAAGAAAAATAAAATGATGACATTTGCAAGAAAATGAATGGAACTAGGTATCTCTGCATTAAATGAAATAAGCCAGAATCAGACAAGTACTGCTTTCTCATAAGTGGAAACTGGAATCAAGATTGTGTGTGTGCGTGCGTGTGTGTGTATTCCTGTATGTGTATTGTATCAATCATGAAACTAAACGTAGGATCACGAGAGGAGAGGATGAGTTTTTAATGAACTGGGGTGAAAGAAGGTAGTGGGTACATAGGATACAGAGGCAGAGAGGGATTGTCTAGAAGAAGGATGAGAAACTGCCAGAAGGGGCCAGGGGAAATGCAGGGGGACAGCAGAGAGGGGGTCTATGAGAACAAAGGATTATGATAACGTGTATAAAGAAAACTCTGACAACGGACAAACCCTGAGGTTGCAATGCTAAGCAAAATACCAAGTAACTCCATTTGGACCTCCTACCTTAAAGTTTACAGGTGTGCAAGGTAACACATTAGCTGTCAACAGTAGAACTTACTGTGTAATGGGCACAGAGTGTCCGTTTGAAGATTGCAGAGATGGATGGTGATGTTGGCTGCACATTACAAATAGGATAGATGCCTCTGAACAATGATTCACTGAGGAGGGCCGTGAATGCTCAGCAGGTAGAGGCTCCTGCCTCCAAGCCTGACAATGTGAGTTCAGTCCTGTGACCCACATCATGGAAGTAGTGAACTGACTCCTGAACATTGTCTTCTGGCCCCACAAACCACACACACACACACACACACACACACACACACAGGCAGACACACAAACAAAAACATTAACAAACCTTAGCTTACGAAAATGGTTGACGAGTGCTAAGTAGTTGACTCAGTCAGGAAAGTCCCTGCCATGCAAGCATAAAGACTTGAGTTCAAATCCCCAGAACCCAATAATGATACATGCCTGCAATCCCTTGAGTGAAAGGGTGGGGGGAATCCTTGAAGCTCACTGACAACCAATTTTAGCTGAATTGATGAGCTTCAGGTTCAATGAGACCTGACTCAAAAATTAAAGCTGAAGAGCAATTGAGGAAAAACCACAGGTCTCCTCCATACGTAGGAACATACAGGTGTATATTTGTCTGCACATATATGCACATACCACATGCATATACAAAACCATACATGAGAAAAGTTGCAGGGTAAGTTTTATCTTTCTATATATCTTACCACAGTAAAAGAAAAGGGATTTATGGTCTGTAGACCATGGAAAAGAATCATAGACCGGGTTATAGACAATACCTCAGACATAGAAAGGCCTTGTCCACACTCTGATAGCCCCAAGGTATCCAAGGTACACTTGTTCCAATACAGCATGCTCTACCAAATGGGCATCTGGGACTCACACATAACAGTGTCAACTCCTACAGCAGATGAGGCAAGCCTTCAGGTGCCGCCATTGCCTGTTGGTCAGTGTCTCCTGCACATTACTGACCTATGATTCTGTTGCAGATTACAAACCTGATCAAGGACAATGAACGTATCCAGTCCAACCAGCTGGTTGCCGCTGATGATGAGGACAGTGACCTCAAGAAAATTAAGAAGGTCTGTACTACCCCTGGCTGCCAGTGTCCACCTGCCATCCCACTGTCTGTTGGCATGCCACTCACCCAGTCACTTCATTTCAGAGATGGAAACAACAGCCACTTCGAGAGAGGGTGATCTAGCCCATTGTCTAGAGACAAAGGAGATGAAGGAGGGGATAGGGCCAGGACCAAGGTCTAGGAAGTCCCCTTTAAGAGTTTTCCTCTGCTAGGCAGCGGGGGCACACGCCTTTAATCCCAGCACTTGGGAGGCAGAGGCAGGCGGTTCTGAGTTCGAGGCCAGCCTGGTCTACAGAGTGAGTTCCAGGACAGCCAGGGCTACACAGAGAAACCCTGTCTCAGAAAAAAAAAAAAGAGTTTTCCTCTAAGTGCTGTACAACCTCACCAAACCCCCAGGAACCTTCCTATAGTCGCTTACTTGCTTGTTCCTCTCTCTCTCTCTCTCTCTCTCTCTCTCTCTCTCTCTCTCTCTCTCACACACACACACACACACACACACACACACACACAAACACCTCATAAGTGCCCACTCCCCAGCAGGGTTCAGCAGGAAGCTGGCCTTCCTAAGTCCCCACAGTCAGCCTCTGCTTCAGCTCTATTCCCAAGAGTTCCCAAGAGAAAACATATTCTCATAAAGTGCCAGGGACCTGCCCAATAGCCAGGGTAATAACAACACCATGGGCCACCCCATAGTGCTACAGCACAGAGAAGGAGTCTGGCTATATTTTCATCTTGTCCAACCCAAGACAAGGGCGCTGGTTTACCCTAAGGACAGCAAATGAAACAAGAAGAAACTTTGTCTAGTTTGCAGGAAGAATCCCATGTCACACAGACCAGAAGCTCCAAATATATCCCGCAGGCCATGTCCAGCCCTCTCAGTGTGTATGGCTTTCAGCACATGTATATTTTCCCATTTATATTTGCTGCTAGTGCTTTAACAGCTAAACACTTCATGCAGAAATCTGGCTATCTAGTTCCTCAAAAATAGAAATGGCAACATTCATTAGCCACTTTCTACGTGCCAGATGCTATTCTGGGAGCTTGATGCAGATTAAGTGAATCCTGAGTAAAAGCCTCTGAGATTCGATTATCATCTCCATTCTCATATCTGGGGAAGCTGAGACACAGAGAGGCCAGGTAACCTGTCAAAGCTGACGCAGCTAGATATGTGCAGGAAGATAATCAAACCTTGGCACCAGTTCCTGAGCCCATGCCCTCAGCTACATGAACATGTGGCCTCCTGGAGAAGCAGAAGGTCTAACAGCCTGGGCCACCTCCGGGACAGGTGTAGCAATGTCAGCCCCAGGCAGGAGAAGCTGCCTTCTCCCATTCCCAAGCCAGCCCCGTGTGCATGCAGAAACTTTCAGATTCATACAGGCAAACAGGCAGGGATAGTTGGGCTCTGCTTGGCCCCTAAACATCCCGGCCCACCCCTCTGCTTAGGACAGTTCTTTCTGCTTGCAGCATTTGATAAGGTCTGACTGAAATCTATCCCCATTTATTTATCTCTTGGGGATTTAAAGCCCTCTCTTTTCTACAAAGGCCTCCCTGTAGAGGCAAATCTGTATTGTAGGCTCACTTGCTGTCTATGGCCAGTGCCTTTCAGTAAAGATTCCTATATGTGGGCTCCAGTCTCTGTGTTCCTCCCTGTGCAGGTCATGAGATTGTGCACTGGCAAGCAGCCCCAAGAGTGCAGGAGGTAGATGACCCTGGTTTAGAACCCTGTGCAGCTAAGGGCCACGTGTGTGTGTTTGTGTGTGTGTGTGTGTGTGTGTGTGTGTGTGTGTGTATGTACTTGTGTCTTTATGTGTGTATGTAGACCTGTGTCTTTGTGTTTGTGCATTGTCTTAGTTAGGGTTTCTATCGCTATGATGAAACACCATAACCAAAGCAACTTGGGGTGGGGGCAAAGGGTTTATTTGGCTTATATATCATTATCCATTGAGGAAAGCCAAGCAGGAACTTAAAGAGGAAAGCAACCTGGAAGTAGGAACTGATGCAGAGGCCATGGAGGAAGGCTACTTAATGGCTCACTCCTCATGGTTGCTCAGCCTGCTTTATTATAGCACCCAGGACCTTTAGTCCGGAAGGGATACCACCCACAATGAGCTGGGCCCTCCCACTCAAGCACTAGTGAATAAAATGTCCTACAGGATTGCCTACTGCCCAATCTTATGGAAGCATTTTCTCATTTGAGGCCTTCCTGATGACTCTAGTTTGTGTCAAGATTATATAAAACTAGTTAACAAATGTGTGTGTGTGTAATTGAATCTGTCTTTGTGTGTGTGTGTGTGTGTTTGTATGAGTATATCTGTGTATATATGTGTGTCTTTATATGTCTATGTGTATATGGCATGTGTCTGTACATATATGTCTATGTGTGTGATGTGTGGCTGTGTGTATATATATCTTAATGTGTCTTGTGTGGTCCTGTTTCTATGTGCATGCACGTTGTGTGTGTAGTGTGTATGTTTATGAGTCTGTGTTCTCTGTATGTGTTTCTGTGTGTGTATTTGTATGTGTGTCCATGCGCATGCATTAATGAAGACCCTTTTCCAAGTTCTTGCCAATCGTTAAAGACCACTTCTTTCAGCCAACTCCAAGGCAAGTGTCCCACTCACTTTCCCGCTGAGTTGGGAGAGGCTCCAGCCTGGTGCTAGGGCTCAGAAACCACTGAAGAGCTGGAAATGTGCAAATTTGCCTTGTTCTGTTCAATTTGATAATTACCTTCTCCAAACAAGCTTTAACTGGAACCCCTGGGCTCTCAGAAGAGTCATTAGACAAGATGCAACCATGGCAGGCACAGTCTAGCAACCCTTCTCAAGCTAGCCCTGTGTGGAGACTTGAGGCCCACTTTTCCTCCTTTCTCCCTTCCAGAGCAATCAAGGAACTTGTTAAAATGCAGCAGGCTGGAGCAGGCCCTTGAACCCACGTTTCTAACTAGCTGTCTAGTCCTTACCGTGATGTTCCTGATCCCTATTTCACAGATGGGAAAATTGTCTGAGGGCCCATGGAGCATGCTCAGCATCACACAGGCAGCAGAGCCAGGCCTACTCTTCTCCCTGTACTCCCAGCAGCGAGGATGACCGACCCCTGGTCCCTGCCCCTGATGTGCTCACAGCTTATAAGAACACCTTATAAGAACTGATAGTAACGTAAATCTCTCCCACTCTTCTTTACCAGGTCCAGAGCTTCCTTCGCGGATGGCTGTGCCGGCGAAAGTGGAAGAACATCATCCAGGACTACATCCGCTCTCCCCATGCCGACAGCATGCGCAAGAGGAACCAGGTGGTGTTCAGCATGCTGGAGGCTGAGGCCGAGTACGTGCAGCAGCTACACATCCTTGTCAACAATTTCCTGCGCCCACTGCGCATGGCCGCCAGCTCTAAGAAACCCCCTATAACACATGACGACGTCAGCAGCATCTTTCTGAACAGGTAAGCAGGAAAGACAATAAAGGTGGGAAGCATTAGTTGCCAGATATTGAGCTGAATCCTGACATAAACACACATGTGTTTCCCAACAAGAATAGCTAGGGAAACGAGGCCCAGGGAGGAAGGGAATAATTCAGGGTGATATGATCAAACTGTTTCAGAGTCTGAGCTAGAGGTATAAACTAAGGCATACACAGTCTAAATCTAAAGCATTTTGACCATGGTAAGAGAGTTAACAATGACGGTTTTGATTGCAAAAATTATAGGACATTGTTACTGATGTGTGTGGCCAAGGCCATGGGTATGTCCAAACATTCTATAAAACACAGGAACATTCTACTCAAAGTGCCAATACCACCACTACTGAGAAACTGAACTTTCAATATTTAACCCTTACGAATTGTCTTCATCTATTTCATGATGTGATAACAAAATACCTGAAGCTGAGTACTTTACTTTTTAAAAATTGTTGGAAATACAGCTCAGATGAAGAACATTTGCCTGGCATATGGGAGACCCCAGTTTTGTTCACAAAACTGAAGAAAAAAGAAAAGAAAGAGAAAGAAAGGACAGCTTATTTGCACTCATGTTTTGGAAGTTTAGCAAGGAGCTTAGTCGCAACCTTGACTTCTGAGAGGTTCTTGTGCTAAGAACCTCACTAGACAGAAGCAAGTGGAAAAGAGGCATCACTGGGCAAACAAGGAAAGACAAGGGCTCCTCTTCTTTGCTCCGTGCTCCTCGTTAGCATAGGTCACAGCACAGGACTCCAAATATCCACCCTATCTGAAGTCTGTTCCACTATGTGAGCCCCACCTCCCTCCTGTAAGTGCCTTGGGGACAGGTTCCTGAACCTGATCCTGCCTATCTTCCACCTCAGCCACAGGGAAGGAAGGGGTCTGGGCAGCACATGTGCAGAGTGAAGCTGCCGGCTCCTTTACTGGAGAGTATCTCCGCAAAGCGTTCTGCCCAGCTACCTTGCTGTGAGAGGAAGTAAGTGGCCACAATAGAAACCCGATGTCAATTTAGTGATTTAATTTACTGGTGCTCAGTAAAAGGGTCCTGGAGAAGAAAGAGACCTCTCTTCTCCAGGTAGGCAGTGTCATGAAGGGTGTTAATTGCATACTTGTCATATCTCAGAAAGCTCCCTCACCTATGCAGAGGCAGCAGGCTCTGAGTGGCCAGCATGGTCTGCTTACAGACTTGAACGGTTTCCTTTTAATAAAATCCATGCCTGGCACTGAGATCTGGAAGCCACAATTGTGCTAAGGGGCTCCTCGGCCTGGTGACAGGGGATGTCTGTATCCTGAGGCTCACTCTGATGATTGACAGTGAGTGACTGCCTGAAGCCTTGGTTTGGGCCAATGAGGAAGTCCGTGGAAGGAAATGCCACAATCCATTTGTCATGTCTGAATGAACTAGGGAGTGGACAGGGATGGGCACCTAAGCCACCATAACTAGCAATATAGACAGGCCTGCTTCTGCCTTGCTCTGGCCCCACTCTGGCCTCTTTGGCCTGCCATTGGTCATGCCCCTTCCTGGTCACTGGAGGAGGATGCAGGTAAACAGGTCTCAAATGAACTGCCCTCACCTCATTGGTTCCTTTGGATGTTCTGGCCCTCATCAGCCCCAAGACCTCTTGACAGCTATTAGCCAATGCTCCCTTCTGTATACTCCTAGAGTGCCTCTCAGCAGTAGCCCTCTCTACGTTTAAACACTGATTTCTTTTGTGTATGTGTGAGTGTGTGCACATGTGCACATGTGGAAACCAAAAGTCAACACTGGGTGTCTCTTTCAATTCTCTCCATCTAAGGTTTTTTCCCCCTTATTATCTGGAACAAGATCTCTCAGTAAACCTGGATCTCACCAATTTGGCTATACTCATTGACCAGCAAGCACCCATGATCCTCTTGTCTGCTTTCCCAGAGCTGGGATTGCTGACTTATGCCACCATGCCAGGTTTCACATGGGTGCTGAATATCCAAATGCAGATTCTCATACCTGTGAAGCAAGTGCTTGATCCACTGAGCCACCTCACAAGATATCACCAAAGATATTGTATCACAAAGATATCACCAAACAATGATATCTTTAGTGTCTAGATCTTTCCAGAGGGTGAGGACAGGACCATAAGCTACACACTGCATCATTCCTGGGATGCCACTCATACATGCACCAGGAAAACTTATCTGGAAAGGGCCACATATGAGTATTTTTACTTTATAGTGGGAGGTGGGAGAAGGAACAGAAACTTAGTGGAGGGACAAACCTGAGCAAAGCATAATAATATATAAAATGTCATTGCTTTATTCTCTAAAAAATTAATTTAAAAATCAATATATTAGAGTTTGTGGAGCCTACATTCCCTATGGCAAGTAAGCAGTAATAGAGATACAAACACGTGGGCTGGCTCTATTCCAATTAATTTTATTTATACACATTAAAACTCTAACTGCATATAATTTTCACATGTCACAAAATATTTGTTTGAGGGTTCTTCCCTCCAACCATTTACAATGCAAAAAAATAAATAAATAAATAAAAACAACCAGATGTGGTGGCGCATACCTGTAACACCAGCCCTGAAGAGGCGAAGGCCAGTCTGGGGTGCATAGCAGGCTCCCAGGCATCCTTAAGTACATAGTGAGATTCAACAATGACCTCAAAAAAAGTAAAAGTCATCCAAGATGGGGTGTGTCATATGTACCCCACAGGCCACAGCTGCTAACCTCTGACACAGAGTAGGGTGGGATGGTACCCCCAGGACCCAATCTCTGTCTTTATCATTGCTAAAATTGGATATGGAGTGACTGGCATCTGATCTGGTGCCTGGCTGTGTGTTGGCAGAGCTCAGCACAGGGCTCACAGTTTTCCTCCTTTGAAAGGGTGCACACATTTAGAAAACCTATGCTGTGCACTCTCCTTAAAGAGTCACGATAAACTTAGCATCTTAAGAGAATCAATTATTTTTACTTAAACCGACAGAACTGAAAGAAATCAATCATTTTTACCTAAACTGACAGAACTGAATAAAATGGAAAGCCTTCCGATTATTCTTATCAAAAGTCGATTTTTTAAAAAAAGGCATACTTGGGGCTGGAAAGATGGCTCGGCGGTTAGGAGCACTTGCTTGCTCTTGCAGAGGACCCACACTGAGTTCCCAGCACCCACATGGTGGCTCACAGCCATAGCTCCAGTTCCAGGCATACAGTGCTCTCTTCTGACCTCCATGGGCACCAGGCGTGCATGTCGTGAGCAGATAAAAATGCAAGTAAAACATTCATACACCTAAAATAAGATAAATAGATCTGAAGTAATTTTAAAGTATACTTGCATGTACATAATACTACACTCTTACCCCTCCTGTTTCCTCTCTCCCCTACTCTCCTTCTCCCATCCAAAAATGTCAGTATGTACCAAGAGAATGGCCTGTGCAAAAACTCTGGGGCAAGAAAAACCTGAGTACGGTGGACAGAAATAAAGGCAGAGTACGCTGAAACCAAATGAGAAGAGGGGAGAATGCATAAGACAGACGGGGGGGGGGGGGTATAGGACTAGCTAAGGTCACTCTAAGTCAGCTCAGATGTGAGAAAGAGGGAGGGAGGGAGAGGGAGAGGGGGGGTGAGCTGAGGGCAGGCATAGAAGCAGGGCACCCCTAAGGAACCCACTAACAATAATCTGGGCAGAGATGATAGAGAGGCAGGTGCCAATGAGAGCAGAGCACAGAATCCACAACACGATGGGTTAGGTGGAGTGACTGAGGGGCTGGCCAGCTCAAGCTGCCATTCAGTGAGAGGAGAAGCAGATGATGAAGGAGTAGCTGTGCTGGATAAGTCAGAGGTCACCATCAATGGGAACCTGGTAGTGAGTCCAAAGTCCAGGTAGTTTTTAATCCAAATGGGGGTAGCTTTTCCCAATGTCTACAGAGTAATTTTAAAATATGAGAAAATGATCCTGTTGGAAATAGAACCACCAACACGATTATGTAGAAATAAACAGAGGTCCCAAGCGATCAAGACATAAAGCTTTCTTACGTCTTTTTAAAGACTTGGAAAACACACAAGAGGGACTTAGGGAAATGTTTCAGTTGGTACTTGGATCTAAGTTCCATCCCAGAAACCATGTGAAAAACCTGAGGTAGTGTGTACTGTGATCTCAACACTGAGGCAGCAGAGACTAGAGGATCCCTGAGGCTTAATGGGGCTCAGTGGTCAGCCAGTCTAGCTTACTTGGTGAACTTCAGGCCAGTGAGAGACCCTGTCTCAGCGTAAGGTTGACAGTGTTCCCAAGGAATGCACCAAAGGCTGGCCTCTGGCATCACATGGCTACACACCTTAAAGCACCTGTGCTTACACAGAGAGAGGGAAGGGCGGAAGGGAGGGAGGGAGAGAGGAAGAGACCGAGGAAGGAGGAGCAGGAGGAGGAGCAGGAAGAGGAGGAGAGAAGGGAGAGAAGTGTACTAATGCCCAGATTAGAAAGATTCCATGTCAAAAATGTTCTTTTCACCAGAAGTACTCTCCAATTTTAATGCAATTCTACACAAAGTTCAGCCTAGCAAAATAATTTTAATGTTCACTTAAACAATGAGAGACACATTCCCTACCTCCAATTAAAATATGTTATAAAGAAGATGGGAAGATGGTTGGGTGGGTATTTAGTCACTGCAAAAACATGGGAGCTGGAGTTCAGATCCCTAGCACCACACAAATGCTGAGGGGTTGCAGTAGTCTGCCTGTAGTCCCCCAAGCAAGCTGGCTAGCTAAACAAGCTGAATTAACAAACGTTGGGTTCAGTGAGAGACCCTGCCACAATAAATACAGTAGAGAGCAACTGAGGAAGATACCTGACATCAACTTCTTGTCTTTACTCCCATGGAAGCATGTGTACATACTTGCATATACCACATACACACAAAAGTGGGTGGAGTGGGGGAGTGGATGGATGGCTAGATAGATGGATGGGTGGATTGATAGATGGATGATAGATGGATAGATAAATAGATAGATAATAGATAGATAGATGATAGGTAGGTAAATAAATAAATAGATAATAGGTAGGTAGATTGATGATAGGTAGGTATGTAGGTAGATAGATAAATTGAGATAGATTGATGATAGATAGATAGATAGATAGATAGATAGATAGATAGAAAGAAAGAAAAAAGAAGTAACAAAGGTGCATCATAACATAATGGAACCACCTAAGACCAGAATCAGCCGGTATGTCATCAAATCAAAAAGAAAGTCCAGGCTCCGGCTGAAGAATGTTTGTGAATTTAGTAAACACCACAGACATTCTAATTTGAATTGGACACTTGGCATGCCGATCAAAGAGGAAGGTCACATTCATAGCCTTTCTTCTCGTATTACAGCAAAGCAAGCTTTGGTTAAGTATTTTCACACAAACTAAAGTACAGGTAAATATGGATGCCGTGTGGGAGTTGGATAAGACCTGGTATCCAAGGTTGAGGTAGAAAGAAAACAGAGATGCTCCCATAGCAAAATGGAAAATCGCATCACCAGCCATGATAAATCCGAAGTGAATGTTGGGGCTCACACATGCCAGACCTGTGTTTGAAGGAGTTGTTTCATATTCTTGAGAGAAAAGAGTAAGTAGGCAATACTAGGTAGTTCCCAAAATACAGACAAAAGGCTGACATCCATGGAAAATGTTCAACCAACCCACTAATTGTGTGCCTGTGTGTGCCTGCGTGTGAGTGTGGGCATGTGCACGTGCAGGTCAGAGGAAAACTCTGAATGTCCGTCTGTCCTCTCCTTCTACCTTGTTTGAGACAGCCCCTCTTTGTTGTCTACTTCCATGGGTACCTGTCTCTACTTCCCATTCCCCCACAAGATTACCAGCTTCAGGTGTATGCTACCACATCCATACTGAACAGGTGTGATTTTTCACAGTCCGTCCTTCACAGAGCATACCCACCAAACAACACAGGCACAGTTTATGTCTCCATCACATTTTGGTAATTCTTGTGGAATTTCAAACTTTGTTATGTTATAGTGATCTGTGACAAGTGACGTTGATGGTATGATTTAATTGTTTAGGATGCCATGAATCTTAAGATAATCTATTTGAAGCCAGGCATGGTAGCACACAGCTTTAATCCCAACACTTAAGAGACAGGGGCTGGTGGATCTCTGTGAGTCTGAAGCCAGCCTGGTTTACAGAGCATGTCCGAGGACAGCCAGGGCTACAGAGAAACCCTGTTACCAAGCAGAGGGTAGACAGGGAGAGAATGATCCATTTGATATGATACATGCCATGTAAGTTCTGGAGGCTCCACCAGTTGGTCATTACTATATCTTGCTTGCTGTCCTCTGGCCTGCTGATCTGCAGAGATAATACTGAAATTGGAACAATAACTCTACAGTGGCCCCTGAGTGTGTGAATAAAACACATTCTCAATATCCTATTTTGAGTCAAAAGCAAAAATATGGCTCTGTGAGAAATGCATGCTGAGAACTGAATGGCCTGAGAGCCAAGCTTCTTGCAACAAGCAGCCAAGTTCTGAAGGCAAAGAAAACAGCCTTGAAGGGAATTCAAAAGTGATACTCCAGGGCTGGAGTAAGAGATGGTTTGGTGTAAAGCACTCCTTCTAGTTCTAGGGAACCCTATGCCTCTTAGCCTCCTCAGGTGCCTGCCCTGAGGGGCACATACCCACAATCAGGCACATAATTAAAAATAACAAAAAGAAATCTTCTATTGAAAAGGAGGAGATGCTGGTCCAATAAACGCCAGTGCTAAGAAGGCTAGCAGTCATGTAACTGTTAGAGGTACTCTGAGTGGTCCAGAGGGAAGCTCCACTAAACAGTGACATTGCCTGAGGCTGGAACCTAATCCAGAGGGATGCACTAACTCTCCTCAAATCTGAGGAAGCAAAGAGGTGAGAAAGCTGTAAAAGCTGGCAGATATTGATGGAAAGAAGTCACTCCTCCAAGGTGCAGTGCAAGGCGCTGATAGGCAAACTGGAGGAAGTTAGCCAGAAGATGGATCAGAGATAATCCATGAAGGTGGCTGAACTTCATACCTGATTCTCCATGTGGACCAAAGAGCCTGACAGAACAGACAACCCTGTGGAAGACTGTCACAGCTACAGAGAAGTGGATGTCTGGTTTCAGGGCTTCAAATAATAGGCTGTCTTGTTAAGGACCCAGACATAGAGGCTAAGCCAGTAATCATTTAAAATTCTGAATTCTCAGGAGATTCTCTGAATTTTCCTCACCTATGCTCTGTGAAGGGAGTCAGGCACATCTATATATAACACGGAAGCCCACTGTTGAGACCTAATGCTAAGGAAAAACAAAGATTCCTTCCAAAATAGTACCAGTGATTGATGGTGCACCTGGTCACCCTAGAGATAAGATAGAGACATACAAAGCAAATGTTCATCTCATGCCTACTAATGTGACATCTGCTCTACAGCTGGTACCTCGAGGAAGAATATCAACTTTCAAATCTGATTATCTAAGTAATATACTTTTGTAAGGATGCCACGGATAGGGATTCTTCTAAAGGATCTGGTCAGAGTTCATTAAAGAGCTTCTGGAGAATACACAGCATTGTAGATGTCAGAAAGGACATCTGTGATTCAGGGGAAAGACCAAGACATGAACGTTAACAGGAGTTTGGAAGAAGATGGTCTCTCTCACAGGTGACTTGGAGGTTTCCAAGACGTCCACAGAGATACATCTCAGGTGTGGTGGAAGCAGCAAAGAGCCAGGATCAGAAGAGGAGTCTGAAGATGAGATGGGAGGGCTGCAGTCTTGAACTATAAGCAAGAAGCTGGTGCCTTTGGGTAGCCTCTGCCCATGGCGACCCTGTGAACACTCTAACGTGACAGAGGGTTTGGAGTGCTTCAGAGAGGTGACTGGCAGCAGCAGCAGGGTCCGAGGTTCTAAGTTTGGAAGAAGTTTGCCTGGCCATAAAATACAGAACTGAGAACTCCTGCCCTGAAAAAGAGGAGTCAGCGAATCTGGGAAACTTCACTGCTGCCTTATTTTAAGAAGTCACGACAGCCACACGAACCTTTAGCAGTCACCTCATTGGTCACAGTGCTCAGGGTTGCTGCAAGACCCTCCACCAGCAGGACTGGCTTGCTGAGGATTCAGGCAACCATTAACATCTTTCAGCATGGAAATGTTACTCAGTTAGGGCATGTGGATCTTTAAGTTATAATACCCAGCCTGGGAAGATGGCTAAATGGGCAAGAGCTCTTGCTAAGTGAAAGTGAGGGTCTGAGTCCAAATCTTTAGCATTCATATAAAAAATTGATGCAGCTGTACATGCCTTTAACACCGGCGCTGGGAAGCAGAATCATAAGAATGGCTGGGTCTTGCTGGCTGCCAGCCCAGTTCCAGGTTCAGTGAGAAACCTTGCCTCAAAGGAACAAGGCAGAGTGATGGAGCAGGACACTTTAGATTCTCCTCTGGTCTCCACCCTGCAGATGGGCTGTGGCACCCACAGGTGTGCTTATACCAAATACACACCATACAGACACACAGAGACATCATGATACTGACATTCAGACTAAAGAATAGTGGAAATATAATTTTAAACAAACATCGAGAGTGAGAAAAATATCTTGTGACTCGATTAATTCGCCTTGCTGTATGGTCTGGAGCCACCCTGTTGTAATGTCTTCAAGCTGTTTCTACCATCCTTTCTGTGACGTTCCTGGTCTGTTGCTACACTGGTCTGTGCTGTATTGGGATCTAAAGAGCTTCCTTTCCTCACTGGTGCATGTCCTAGTGTCTGGTGCATTTCTTCTGGCTGCCTGGAGTGGCTTCCCTGTGACTAGGCTCTGCTTTTGCTCGGTTGTGTTCTCCCTCACAGCAATTTGTGCTCTGGGGGTCCTGTATCAGTAATACCTGAGCAGGGGGAAGAGGTGAGGGAGCCATGAGCAGCAGAGGTAGGTAGAGCGGGGTCCATGGGTAAAGGCCCTCAGGAAGTCTGAAAGGTTCTGTTCATGGCAGAAAGGGAAGGGGGAGGAGGAAAAGGAGTGGATAAAGCACGAGAGAAAGAATGAATGAAGGCATTAAAGGAATAGTGGGGATCTGGGCTCTGCTAGGCTCTTGCTGTATACCAAGCATCCAAACAGCCTCAGCAATGCAGAAGATTCTTCATCTCAGTGTATTTCACATAGAAGGCCATGGATTTCAGAAATGTTAGGTGTCTCGCTGGAGGACACCCAGCTAGGAAAGAGCCTAAGTCAGATGTGAGCATCATTCTAGATGGGTCCCAGGCTCCACCTCTTCCCACTGTCAGTGGTTGGTGTTCTGTATTCTCCAGGTCTCTCCAATACCTTGAGGCAGATGAAGCAGAGGGAGACAGCAGAGAGGGCTTCTTCTGCACAGCTGGCTGCCGGCCACAGCAGCTCTTCTCTGCCATCTCCATGGGCTCACACCCTGTGCACAGAAGAGCTTATGTGGTGGTTAATGCTCTGACACTTGATCCTAGGAGATTAGATCTTCTATTGAGGGCCCTAATTTAGTATGGCACTAAAATGTTCAGCAGGGTCCTCCCCAGGGAGGTAGGAAGCCCAGGCCAAAGCTCACCAGTGCTTTTTCTTCCAGTGAGACCATCATGTTCCTGCATCAGATCTTCTACCAAGGCCTGAAGGCCCGTGTCTCCAGCTGGCCCACTCTGGTGCTGGGTGAGTAGCCATCCCCACAAGTCCCACATATTCCTTCCCTAGGCA
Source organism: Rhynchomys soricoides (assembly GCA_019843965.1). Classification (NCBI taxonomy): domain Eukaryota; kingdom Metazoa; phylum Chordata; class Mammalia; order Rodentia; family Muridae; genus Rhynchomys; species Rhynchomys soricoides. Next base: position 5,292,883 of record JADRCH010000056.1, on the reverse strand, counting down.
GGAGACAGCTCTGTCCCTCTAGATCATCACAGTGAGCCTCTCTGTAGACCCCAGAATCCTGAGAGGAGAAAGACAACCAGTGTGTGCTCCTAGAAAGGAATGAGACCTTTATATTTGCTTGTCTGCCTTCCCTTTTATCAGCAATGTGCCCACTCAGACACACGCCCACAGGGAACATCTCAAACTCCAGAAAAGTAGAAAACACTTAAACTATCACCTGTCACTCTGCCCTCAAAGACTGCCACCCCAGGCATGGCTGTGTTCCCTTCCACATTTCCCTACAGGGAGATCTGAGAAAGTGCCAGTTTTCTTTTCAGTAATTCACATAACTGAAAACAGAATGAGTTAGGGAGTCTGAAGCTTGTTTGTAGCAGACATGTCATTCATTTGCTTACATCAGATTATTACATTATGCTGTTACATTACCGTTATTGGTGTTTTGAAATAGGGTCTCTATTGTAGCCCTAGCTGCTCTGGAACTTGCTATGAGACCAGGCGTAGTGATCTGCTTGCCTCTGCCTCCCAACTGCTGTAATTAAAGGTGTTACATCTTAGCTTAGCATTGTAAATGGAGCACTTTGTCATGCCCAGTTGTCTCATGCTGAGTTTTTTGATGGCTGTATAATGAGCCAGTGTCCCTAACTACACATACCATAAACCAAGCAACCATCTAGCTCTTCTGATTGGTTCTAAGCCATTGTACATCTTTAGGGACCATTTCTATGGGATAGGTTTCCAGAAGTTGAATTACTAGAACAAAGGCTCCAGCTTCATTTCCGTTGCCTAGAAAGCTGAGCTGTTGGATTCCAGGGATGAGCCACAGCCATGCCTTCCATTGTACCTGTGCCAAGCCTGCGCCTTTTTTCTTTCTCACATTCTCACTTCGGCAGGGAAAGGAACAGCAGTGTTCCCTTCACTGCAGAGGGGAAGATCCTGAGGCTGCAGAGTCATCATAGAGCCAGGCCGGACATAGCTCTCCAAGCCCCTTCACTCCTTAGATGTTTCTTGTGTCAAAAGCCCTGCTCTACAGGGCTGGGGAGATAGCTCAGTCAGGAAAATGTTTGTCTCAGGGGAACAATGACCTGAGTGAAATCCCAGAAGCCACCAAAAAGCTAAACCTGGGCCCAGTGGGATCGCACTCACTGCTGCTCCCGCAGAGATTCTCAGACACCCACATGGAGGCCAACAACTATCTGTAACTGCAGTTCCAGCTGAATCTGATGCCCCTTCTGGCCATTATGGGTTCTGCATGCACATGATATGTTTACATAAGCAAAGCATGCATGAAAAGTGAGGACATGATTGTTCCTAGGTATGGCTGAGGAGAAGGTTTTCATAATAGATATGAAGGGGAAAATAGCCGTAGGCATATAGAAGAGTCCAGACTGACCTGGGACAGCAGACTGAACCCAGCCATGAGAGGAGGCTGAGGTAGGGAGAACGAGAGAGGAAGAGAAGAGAGGAGAGAAAAGGACACCAAGAGAGGAACCAAGAGCCAAGAGAGCAATATCGCCAAGACAGCCCATAACCAAAACAGCTGGGTTATATAGGAATGATAGGTTAGGGGAAGGGAAGGGAAGCTCAGGGCTGGAGATATTTAGGGTAGAGAGAGGAGTGAGAGGTACTGAGAGGAGCCAGACTTGCTGGGAGAAACTGATGGCCAGTTTCTGCTATGATGTTACTAGGCTCCTCAGCCATTTGTTCTGGGTTTATCTGAAACTATCAAAACATACACATGAAATAAAAATGAATAAACATTTTTTAAATGGACTCAATGGCATGCACTTACATTCCCAGTCAGTGCTAGAGAGTCAGGTAAATCCCTGGGATTTTTTGGCCAGACTAGCCTAATCAGCAAGTTTCAGGTGCCAGTAGGTATGTGGACACACAGGTGCCCACATACATAGCCACACATATGAACGTGCACACACACATTGTCTTGGTTAAGGTTTTACTGCTATGAACAGACGCCATGACCAAGGCAACTCTTATAAGGACATTTAATTGCGGCTGGTTTACAGGTTCAGAGGTTCAGTCCAGTACCATCAAGACAGGAGCATGGCAGCATCCAGGCAGGCATGGTGCAGGCAAAGCTAAAAGTTCTACATCTTCATCTGAAGGGTGCTAGTGAAAGACTGACTTCCAGGCAGCTAGGAGGAGGGTCTTAAAGCCCACACCCACAATAACACACCTACTCAACAAGGCCACACCTCTAAATAGTGCTACTCCCTGGGCCAAGCATATACAAACCAATATACACACTCTTGAGCGCACGCGCGCATACAAACACACACACACACACACACACACACACACACACACACACACAAAGCCAACCTCTTACAAAGACAATGAGTAGAGGCAGTTGCTGCCCACACTCCACATGGATCAACCATGAGATAAGGTGTGACCTACACCAAGGCTGTCTTCTGGAGATGCGTCCCAGAGCAAGACCCCTGAGAGCCACAGCCATCAGGGTATGGGACTCCTCACCATCTCTCTAAGCCTCTCCAGTCAGAACTGCCACAAGACAGCCCACACACTTCTAAACCTTAGTCCCAAACCCACCCACCTCTGATGGGTTATATATCAGCATAACCCCCAAGTAGGATCTCTCTGTTGAGCTGGGATTTGAACCTCACACACAGCCTCTTAGGGTGGGCCAGTGGGCCAAAGGCCTGAGGCTATCTCACCCTCTGATCTGTCATCCCCACTTCTTCTGCAGCGGACCTGTTCGACATACTGCTGCCCATGCTGAACATCTACCAGGAATTCGTCCGTAACCACCAGTACAGCCTGCAGATCCTAGCACACTGCAAGCAAAACCGTGACTTTGACAAGCTTCTCAAGCAGTATGAGGCCAAGCCTGACTGCGAGGAGCGCACACTGGAGACCTTCCTCACCTATCCAATGTTCCAGGTGACTGCTGTTGACCTACAAGGGAACAGGCTGGGGCGGGGGCACTGAGGGCACAGCTGGTAGGATACAGTCCCTCCCCCCATAATCCTGGCAGGTGGAGAGCAAGCTAAGCACACATGCACCTGTCCATTCCAGCAGTGGGAAAGGTGAAGGGGCAGTTCCTGGAGAGCATCAAGTGTGGGTCCCTATTGTTGTGGCTCTCCAAGCGCATCAGAGATGCAGCCTGCTTTCCTCCTCAGTCTATCCGGTTCAAAGATCCATTCTTGACTCTCTTGCTTTCTGTCCCTCTCCCTCATTCCCATGCATCTCTTGTCTACCATCACTGACTCTCCCTCCTTGCCCTGTTCCTCCTCGGCTCCCTGTCCCTTTCTGTCTCTCCGCCTGTTCCTCATCTTTCTGGCCCTGTCCTTCCATGTTCCCCCGCCACTCACAGATCCCCAGGTACATCCTGACACTCCATGAGCTGCTGGCCCACACACCTCATGAGCATGTGGAGCGCAACAGCCTGGACTATGCCAAATCCAAACTAGAGGAACTGTCCAGGTGAGTGCCCAGCCACGGAGCAAAGGGTGGGCAGGGCAGGGCTGAGAATTGCCTCAGGAAAAGCCTGCCTCCTTTCAAAGCTGGGTCCCCTGGCTGACCTGTGCAGCTTACATGCAGGCCTAGATGAAGCAACTGGGTGCTGTCACTGGCACTGATGGAACCTGCAGAGCCCTGGCATTCAAGTAGACCCAGGAGTGGGGCCTTCCGGGAATTTTCAACACCTACTTCCTCTCTTGTTCAGTGTCAGCTTGTCAAACCCTGTAGTGATAAACCAGGTTAGACACCTATAAAATCCTAATACTCTGAAGATGAAGGCCGGAAGCTCAGAAGTTCAAAACCAGCCTCTACTCTAAGTCAGAAGACAGTCTAAGTAAGCTACTTAAGACCATATTTTTTTTAAAAAAAAGCTTTCCCAACATGCACGAAGCTGTGATCAGAATCCAATACTACATAAAACCAGCTATGGTGGCCCCTGTTAAACCCCAGCATTTACAAAATAGAGACGGGGAACCGAAGTTTAAATTTCCAGGCTACCCTGGAATCTATGAGACCTTATCTCAAAAAACAAGCAAAAAAAAAAAAATGTGGTGATAAGAGCCCCCCACCAAGGATGGGGTTCCCAAGTGACTAGCTGGAGTTGCCATAACAGCAGGAGGTGACAGGTGAAAAAGCTGTGACCATTAAGGACACTCTGGTCCTCTAATAGAGAATTCCACACCTGGCCTTCTCTCTGTTCTGCAGAGGGGCCTCCTAAGGGGACCTCTGTCTGCAAGAGCAGAAGCAGGGAAGGGAGCCTTGTCACACCCCACCAAGGTGCTGGGAATGGGGGCAGTGGTCTAGATAGGGAATGGAGCTCGGCAGCTAGGTGTGCACATAGGTCCCCAGCACCAGTCTGCATCAGAAGCAGAACTTACCCTGTAGGCTGCCCTTGTCATGTCTGCCTGCCACTGTGGAGTTCCCACTTTGTGCCTTTCAGAGTCCAACATGCCCAAGCAAAACTTCACCCTCACCATGAGAAATGTCCTCTCTGTCACTGGTACTTCTCAAACAGAGCCCCGTCTCCAGGAACTGGGTGTCTCAGAAAAACATTTCTGTGGAGAAGAGGAAACTGAAGCTGCTAGAGAAGGGAGCCAGTCTAGATGTCTCAGAGAGTTTAAATTAAAATGGGAGTCCTAAACCGGAAAAAAAAGAGAGAGAGAACTGAAATGCTGAACCCCACCTCCTCCCCAACTGTCCACACATGGACAACTGAGAATCTACTGGCTAAGGCCTGAGTGCTTTGCTCATTTTATAGCCCATGCAAGCACCTCTGCCCATAGATTAAACCCCATGTGATCCAGCCCTCTTGGTGACATTGACTGTGTGGCACTTCAGAAATTGGCAGACAAGCATGAGATGTGCTCTTCTTGAAGTGGGAAGAGATTTCTCAGTGCTTCTCTGCTTTCCTAAAAATGTCTGGGAACCCACCTGAGCAAAATTGCCAGAGAACCCCTTTTTTTAATCGCACGTTACTTTTTTCAACATAATTAAATGGCGCCATCTCCTGGACAGTACTAGAGTTGCAGAAGACAGAAAAAAAAAAAAAAAAAAAGAACAGATTGTTCTCCTCCCAGAAGGCAGGTAGATATAAAGCCAGTCTTCCTCTGAGCCGGCATAACTGACAGGCACTCACAAATCTCATAATATTCTAGGGCCCATGCAACATTAAAATTACAGCCATGTAAAGATATGGCAGAAAGATCTGGTCCATAGTTCAGTGGGAGAGCATCATCCTCAAGACCCTGAGTTCAATTCCCAGCAAGTAGGGGACAGCCTGAGGAAAAGAATACAGGGGTAATGAACTTTGCTTGTGGACAAGAATAGTGTATAGTAAGACATGGGTAACAAACAGGGGTATTCTGGGCTCACATCTCCCTCCTGGACTGGATCTGCTCTCTATCCTAAAATGCTTAACACTGAAATATGACCAGCCTGCTTCCTAGCTGCCAATTTCCATTTCATTTTTCCTAAAATAAGCACCTGGCAACTTGGGCTGCCAGGGGATTAAACCAGATGGAGCCTGACCAGTGTCCAGCATAGAGTTGACACTCAGTAGATACAAACCCCCTTCTCTTTCTTAACATGGGCCCCACGCCCTAGCTTCTCTTCTTAGGTCTGCCCAGAGAGCTGTCATCCCCCTCTCTGAAAGTGGAACAGTGTATCTCTTACTTCCTGTCTCCCCAGGATCATGCATGACGAAGTCAGTGAAACAGAGAACATCCGCAAAAACCTGGCCATTGAGCGTATGATCATCGAGGGCTGTGAGATTCTCCTTGACACCAGCCAGACCTTTGTGCGCCAAGGTAGGGCAGCTGCTCTGCATCCCACTGAGGGGTCCCTGAGAGGAGTGTGGCACTCGGGGACATCACCAGTGGACTGGCCTGCAACTATGACTGTGGAATGTTCTGGACTGCTGGGGTGCAACAGCCTGGTGGCGAAGGAGAACTCACACACACATATGCAGATACTACTGGTCTTCAGTCATGCCAAATAGGAGCCTACTACCCAGATTAGCCATGGGCTTTTTGTAAGCTCTGACCTGTCCTTTGGTGGAGAAAGTAGGAGACAGAATGGGGACAGATAGCTACTGGCTCTGAGAATGGAATTTACCAGAGGTATTGGGAGGGATGCCTGTGCTCAGTGGTTCTCATTGAAGTGGGTCTTCTGACCTCTGAGAATGGGTCTGGATGGCATGGCCCTGTTGGGCTCCTGATGGCTCAGAGACATCAAAGCTGTAATGCATTTGAAGGTCACCTCATACAACTGCCATGTTCTGTGGGAAACTCAGCACTTGCTCATTTGCCCCAGATGGATCTCTGCCCCCAAATAATCTCCCAGCATCCCCTCCACCCAGGTTTGGAGTTCTCTAACTAGTAAATAGCTCTGTGCGAGGCTTACACTGATCTGTACATCAGAATCTGGCCTCTGAGAAGGACCGAATATACATTATGTTCCATGGATGGTGGCTGCATTTGTCCCCAGGAGGGCCTACCTGTGACACAGGAAGCCCAGAGGCAGCTCCCAGTCTCCATGTCTCCCTGAGTTGCACAAGACATGATGTATACCAGAAGCATTCCCATGAATTCTACCTCCCTAAAGAAAACCCTGGAAAAATGCTCCTCCGGGAGTAGACAGTCCCCTCATAGACCAGGAAGCTGCCATTTCATCCAAAAAAAACCCAGTTCCTCCTCTGTGCTGGAGCAGGACCTGGAGCCCCTCCCAGCCCTTCCCTCTGTTCAGCCACACAGCCAACACTGACCCTAGCCCTGTGTGCACCAAGTCCCCATGGGACTCCAAGGTCCCCAGAGAATGGAGTCAGCCCCACCCTACAGAAGAAAACCTGTTGCAAATGGACATCTCAGTTGTAGCGGACATAGACATAGAGCAGGGCAGGGAAGTCAGGGGAGAGGGGCTTTCCTAGACAGGCTGGGCAGTGTGGTCTGGAATGACATTGGCTATGGGACAGAGCGATGAAGACAGAGAGGAGAGGAGCTGGCAGGTGAGCCCAATGCAAACCGTGCTGAGGAAACTTGAGTGTCTGATCTATGATGACAGTGAGGACAAGAGGTAAGGAACCTACAGAGTAGATGTTACGAGGGACAACCAGAGTAGAGACAGCCAGCTACTCTATCCGGCAATGGCTTTCTACTGTATTACTCTAAGGATCATCACATCCTCAGTCTGGGCTCTGAAGCTAAGTGCCAAAATTAATTGGTGATGTCTGCTGTGGCCACAGCTACAAAATACATCATGCTAAGACACCAGATAAGACACCAGAACCTGCTCCAGCACCCCATTTCTTCAGCTTCATTACTCAATGCCATGTCCAGGCCTCCATTTCTTTTAGGGCCCCTTTGCTTGCCACTCCCCTGGCCCCTGTCTGGGAGGTTGTGAGATCCCCGTATAGTATAAAACCCTCACTTTCCCCATCCCCTGGCTCTCAGACTGAGCTGGAAAGAGTGACCAGGATATCTGGACTACCTTGTTTCACAACCACATGTGGCTGTACCTCCACATCCAAGGCTAGGCCAGAGGGTAGCATCATCCGTGACATCTGAGGCTAGGCTCAGACCCTCCTCACCACAGCCCCCTGTTCCTACAGGTTCCCTCGTCCAGGTGCCCTTGTCAGAAAAGAGCAAGGTCACCAGAGGCCGCCTGGGGTCTCTGTCCATTAAGAAAGAGGGTGAGCGCCAGTGTTTCCTGTTCTCCAAGCATCTCATCATCTGCACCAGAGGCTCTGGTGGGAAACTGCACCTAACCAAGGTAAGGCCATGGGGGAGGGGCTGCAGGGCCTGGGGCTCAGGCACACAGGCTCCTACTTCACTTCAGGGCTGGAGCCTGATGCTACAGTGGGGTGCTGAAGCACTTAGGTGAGAGTTTGTGAATATATGAGCATGTAGATACACCCTAGTTAAGCTGAGCGTGGAAATGAGCAAAGCATCCCCTGATATCTTCCCCTGAAGAAATCATGGATCTAGGAAGGTGGTGTCAGGCCCCAGAGACTCCCACGGCTGGTCAGGAGTTCTAAGCAACCCTGCAAGGCACAAATATGAGTGTATGATTATGCAAGTGTGTGTGTGTGTGTGTGTGTGTGTGTGTCAGAGAGAGAGAGAGAGAGAGAGAGAGAGAGAGAGAGAGAAAGAGAGAGAGAGAGAGAGATGGATAGAGGTACTGGGGAGAGTGGAGGGTCCCCCCCAGCCAAGGATTAGAGCATCACATAGCATCTCTATGTCATCTCCAGGCAAAGGTTCTCAGACAAAACCCTCCTAATCTTCTCAGACACCCACTCCTCTATCATGGGAGGCCTTCCTCAGGTCAACCCTAGGAAGCTGCTGAACTGTTGTTACCAGGTCTTCCCTTATAGCACAAGATCAATGGCCTGGCTTGTCCCAGTAGGTAGAGGGAAATAAGCATCTAAACCCCAGGACCTTTGCTCCTGCTGTGTACTCAACTACACAGCTTTACCTCTTCTTTGGCAGACCCTTCAAGCATGTTCTTTGAGCAAGACAATGTCCTTTAAGACTTGCTCAAATGCAGCCCTGCTGCAAAGCTTGGGGTTCAAGCGAAAACTACTGCTCCCCAACACAACTCATTGATGGTCTCGTTGCTCTGAACCCTAGCTGGCTCCAGCTCTGTCACCCATGCGCTCTTGGAGATGTTTTTGTCTTGTGTACATTTCATCAGTCAAACAGAGATCGCAGTCCCCACAGAAACAATGCTTGAGGTAGCTGACAGAGCCTATGAATTTGCTATGCTGATTATGAGATCGAGTCGCTTTATATCACCATCTCTTCTGACACCATGTCCATCCCATGGAAGCAGATGGGATTTCAAATGTGAACATACTGCATCATGAAAAGGGCCAGAAGGTGTTCTTAATTTAGTGAGAGCATCAGGGAAACCTTCCTTCAGGGACCTGGATGCCTGATCTGTAACACCCCGTTGAGGTGTTAGATCAAGCATGGGCTTCAGAGAATACACTGCTTATGTGAACATGTCAGTAGATAAGCTGGTTGGCTGCACAAGGAGAAATGAATTTACAAATATTATACACTCAAGTTCCAACCAAACTGTGTGTCAAGAGAGGCTTTCATTAGTTGCTAGCTCCAGGTTCTACTCCAGATGTCTCTGTCCAGGTAAGCACAGGCCAGGCTGCAGCAGAGACACGAAGGCAGATTCTTGATCTGAGACTGGAAGTTCCTGTTTTTATGTTTTTGTTGTTGTTGTTGTTAGTTTTTGTTTTGTTTTTTTTTACTATTTGTTTTTGAGTTCTGAAAGGTGAGCCTGGGAGCTGAAGAGATGTCTCCTCAGTTAAGAGCACTGGCTGCTCTTCAGATGACTTCTTTGGTTCTCAACACTCACATTAGAAGACTCATGGCTACCCATAACTCCAGCTCCAAAGGATCTGACTTCCTCCTCTGGCCTCCATGGGTACCTGTGCACATGTCTCACTCACACACACACACACACACACACACACACAGAGTCAAATTAAAATTTGAAAAATAGTTTTAAAGGGTAGCCTGCTAGCAAAGAACACACGATCAGAGCACTGACCAAATTCTAGCACTGCTATGTACCAGGCAAACCTCAAACAGATCATGTGACCTCACTAAGCCTGTTTCCTCATCTGCATAATGAATATAAAAATTTTTCCCAGGTGAGGTCAGAGAGATAGTTCAGCAGTTGAGAACACTGACTACCCTACTAGAGGTCCTGAGTTCAATTCCCAGCAATCACACAGCCGCTCACAACCATCTGTAATGGGATCAGATGCCCTCTTCTGGGGTGTCTGAAGACAGCTACAGTGTACTCATACACATAAAATAAATAAATATTTTTTTTAAAAAAAATACTTGCCAGGAATGCTAATGGAGTACCAGGTGGCTGGTACAATAAATTCTCAGTAAGCTTACCAGTCACAGTAAATTCTATGATAATGAGCCTGTCATATCATAGACACGAAGGCCTCCAGTGTAATGATTACCATGTGCAGGCCCTATCCCAAGTGTTTTATGCATATGTAACACCTATGAGGCAGACATTATCACTTTCCCAGTTCACAGATGAGATAAAGGAAGTAAAATAAGCCAGTAAGAGCATGCCAGCTTGGGTGTAGCTTGGTGGTAGAGCACTTGCCTAGCATGCGGAAGACCCTATGTTCTAACCTCAGCATTGCAAGCGAATAAGAGAATATCAGATCTCAGGGGGCTTCCAAGATTGTTGAGCCCCTTGAAATCATAGGGAAGGTTACTGTTCAAAAGTCCTGGGAACTGCGCAAGGCCATCAAAGAAAGGAAGCAAGAAGCAGACACCAGGGCCTAGGAATCCCCTTGAAATTCTGTATTCACAAACAGCAGCATACACATATAAATATCTCATGAGACTATAATGATCCAAGCAAGTTTTAAATTCTGAGTTTTGTTAACAACAAAAAACTGGGCAGTCTGCCCAGTATTTCATGTATAGATCAGTCACATGGCTGGGTCTATATTAACATCACTTCTTGGAAAATAAACACTGCCTCACAGTTGTGGGTCAGGAGGTCAGAAGCAGCTTAGAAGTGTTCTTGGCTCAGGGCTCTGGTTTTCAATAGCAACATTTGCCAGGTCACAGTGCTCAAAAAGCTTGCCCAACCAAGATGGTTCATTCACAGAACTGCTGGCTGGAGTCCTCAACTCCTCACCTCTCCCCACAGCATGGCACCCACTTGCCCTGGGACAGGTGATCCAGGAGAGAACAAGAGAGCAGGCAGGCTGCAGTTCCCAGAGCTGCAGCCTTAGCTGTCATTTGGCTCCTTTCATTCAATGCTGGTCACAGCCCAGCCCACACCCAAGAAGAAAGGAATTATTCTTCCACTTTCAGAAGGGGGTGTCAAAGTATCTGTGGATAGGAAGACTGCTGCCAGAGTCTCTTCTCACTACTGTGTCAAAGTGAGGGACTCCACCAGCAAGTTATTCCTGATAATAATAAATGAGTTGTCAACCTGGGACTAGGATGAGGCCCTTGAGGCTTTCTCAGGACCACACTGGGTGATTTGAAGAAAGACTTAACATCTCTGACTTCATTTCTTAATCTATAAAACTGAGTTAGCAATACGTATAATGGATCCATAAACCTGGCCTGTTTCACCATTGGTAACAAGAGGGATTGACCAAGAATAGAGGATTTCAAAATTTTATAGATTTGGGGCTATGAAGGAATTCTCAGAGACGCTGATGAGGCAAGAGGAAGTCAAACCAGACAGATTCTGTCCACAGCTTGAGTTCAGCCTTCTTCAGGAATAGTCTACTTGAGAAAAATCTCATTTCACCCACCTCAGAGGGCTTTGTAAAGGAAGCTAATGTCCTTTGCTTGCAAAACAAAATGCCCACTCAGCATATGTGACATACACACATGTCTGTGGATGTATGGCTGGTTGATGCAGAAGCCCTTCCAACCCTGATCTTCTGGGACCCCTACTCTAGTATGTGGACTCCTGGTCCAAAGTGTGCCTGCTGCTCTTTTTCAGAATGGAGTCATATCTCTCATTGACTGCACCTTACTGGATGAACCTGAAAACCTGGATGATGAAGGTCAGTGTCCAAGCTGCTAATTTGTTTGAACACTCACACAGATTTCATGAATGCATGTGCACACACACACTCACACAGATTTCATGAATGCATGTGCACACACACTCACATAGATCTCATGAATGCATGTGCACACACACTCACACAGATCTCATGAATGCATGTGCACACACACTCACACAGATCTCATGAATGCATGTGCACACACACTCACACAGATCTCATGAATGCATGTGCACACACACTCATTCAGCAAGGCTGGAGCTCAGGAAAAGCAGATGTTCAGATATGATAACCCCTGACCCAGATGCAAAAAAAAAAAAAAAAAAAAAAAACTGGGAGAACAACATAGACCAGGTGATTCTCACAATTGTGTGCACATAGAGAGAAGATTTTGAACTCAGTCTTTCCAGTAAACAGCTCTCAAGAGTTCCAGGGCCTAGCATGTGTCATGCCCTGGATTTGATCCCCAGCACTGAAAACAGCAAAGAAAAAGAGAATTGGAGACCAGTAATAAAATACCAGGGATTTACTTTCACATCGGGGAGCTGTAAACCAAACTGAATGTTCAGCCCCATCCTCAAGAGTTTCAGAAGTCAATGTTACTTGTCCCACATGTTAGCCAAAGGGCGGGGTTGTGAGGCTCCGTTTGACCCTGGCATAACTGCGTACCTGCTTGTTGACTTTGCCTAACTGAGTCCTGGCTCAGAACCCATTGGTGTAGTGAGGGCAGAGGGTGTACTACTTAGTGGTTCAGAATCCGAATCAAGAATCTGTGTATCTATAAATTACTTGTGCATGCCAGATCCTCAGCTTCTTCCTCTTTGAAATGGTGACTCTTACTCAGCCAAAATCATAAAACACTATTCTAAAAGGAGGAGCTAGTGTCCCACCAGAGCCTCTACTGGTACGTGAGTCAGGGACCAGAGAACCTTATGAAGCTTACAAACACCCACACTCACTCTGCTAACTTCATATTTTGTCACTGGAAAAGCCAAAGGAGCTGCACAAGAGACAGAACACTTGGAGTTTAAGATCGGGGTGGAGCCAAAGGATTCCCCACCCTTCACAGTCACCCTGGTGGCCTCATCCAGGCAGGAGAAGGCAGCATGGACCAGTGACATCATCCAGGTGAGCAGTATTACTTGTCTCTCAGAGCACATTGTCCCTTCATATTTGGCCTGGTGAAGGGTCTGGATGGTCAGAGCACAGCTGAATTGTTCTACTAGAAAAGACCGGAACCCTCCAGGTCCATGGAGGCTGATCCAGCCAATGAGTAGCATTTACAGTATGATTTTAAACCCTTAAGACTGCCAGGCCCTGTCTTCCACTCCCCAGACCTGTGAATGGCAAGAGTGACTGCATGCCAGTCTGATCTCTGAGTTCTTATATGCACACACACAAAATGCCGTAGATGGCACTACCATCTATGGAGGTTGGTGGGGCAGAAGAGAGAGCTCCACAGTCCCAAGATACATGGGCACCCACTCCAGTTAGTCAGGACAGCCTGCTGAGGTCCAAGACAGCATCCATATGCTAGATAAAGATGGAGTTTTGGCCTTTGTCTATTGCAAGCAAGTAGAGTTGTTCCCATGACTCTAACCATTAATCAGGAAACTTTGGCTTCTCTTGGAAAGTCAGCAGCCCAAGATGTTGGGGCACTGGAAGTACAAGAGGTTCGAAGTTAAATCTAGTTATGTGGCTATCAGCAGCTCCTGGCTTGGCCTCCAGAAGCTAAAGGGCAGTGTCACACCCCTCCAAGGCAAGAGCCAGGTCCCAGAGTTTTCATCTGTGGTCATCTTCTCTGAAGAGCTGGGTGGGGGTGTTAGGAGAGCAGCTGGCAGCAGGAAGGACAGCTATGGCTGGCTTTCCTCCCTGTGTCTTGGGGACTTGGGGAGGAACCCTGTGCCTACAGGACACTGGAAGAGCAGGGGACTCACTACCTAAAGGACTTCCCTCACCTGCTCCCTGCCTTCTTACCTCTGTGTCTTGCTTCAAAGCAGGGCTCGATCTCTAGCACTGAAGAAGAAGAAAAAGAGTTGAAAGAAACTTTCAGATAAAGAGCAATAATAAAACACCAAGGATATATTTTCATATTGGGTACTTCTAAATTAAACTGAATGCCCAGGCGGTTCATAAAGGCTGCAGACATCAACATTGCTTGGTCCAGGGGATATCAGCTGCTAGACCTTCTGGAAACCCACCCCTTTTGAATAGGACCAAGGCACAGTGGGATTATACATAGTGTAAATCTATTCTTTTGAGTCGTATGCAAAAACAAAAACCCAAAAACAAAACAAAACAAAAAAACAAAACCCCCAGCATATTCTAGAGAAAATGGAGAGATCAAACCCAGCTGTTTCCTGTCCCTAGTCAGGCACAGCTATCAAAGGCTGGCTGCTCACCTATAGGGATTCACAGGGACCTTTACCCTCTAGTAACATGGCTGATGCCTGTGAGTGTGGGCCACCCAGCCCCTTCCCCTTCCTTTCAGGAGCCATCCTGGCAGTGTGCAGAGGTCCTCTGCAGTCTCCATAGCACTCTGACAGGAGTTGCTGGGAGAATGAGCTTGAAAGATTCACAGAGTGGTTGGTGGAGAAGTTGGGCTGGTAGATTAAAATGACAGGACCCTTTCCCAGTATGCTACCTCCTCTGCTGGCCTGGCTTTTACCCGGGGACTGGGCCTGGGGCACCTGCCACCCCCTGTGGCAGTTTCCACTTGCCAGTGACCTTAGTGCTGGCCCCCATTAACACACAACCTCAAGGCCATGAGATTCTGTGATATGCATGGAGTTCCCCCCAACCTTGATTTAGGAAGGACCCCTCCACAGCAGAAATGTTAAGTCCAAGGCAGAGGGCCAGGAGGTAAAAGGAGGCAATGTCTTCCCTCCCCCCTCCCAGGATTAATTTTCTGAATTTGGTTGGGTTTTGTTTTGCTTGAAGACAGTCTTTCTATGCAGCCCAGGCTTGTCTCAAACTTGTGATCTTCCTGAGTCAACCAACTAAGTGCCAGACTACAGGCATGGAGGACTTCACTAGGCGTAAAAGATGTATCTTTAGTGCTGCTTGGGAAGGTTCTTCTTATTCAAAGCAGAATTGGGCTTTTGAATTTTTTCAGAGACTGGATAAATATGCTGTCATCTTCCCTGCTGCCAGCCTGCATTGTGTCCCTTCACTTCCCATGGCACTCCCCACCTATAGACTGGAAATGTAGGCACCACCTCCAGCATCGGGGCCTTGGCACTGGGGGTGGGGCACAGGACACATGTACTCTACACACTCTGATGCAGAAGCTCACTAGGCAGCTTCTCAGAGAGCCCAGATCACTGTGGGGCAACCTTATCCTTGACATTGGCTTTAAAGGGTGCAGCAGAGTGGCCACAATCTGACGCGTCTGCTTGGCAAACACCCTGGTAAAACGAAGCCATTAAAGCCATCTACACAGATAAGGAATAGACTCAGGAGAGCCAAGTCAGTCCCCCAAGGTCACTTGACTTCCAAAATTTGAATGATGCTGTGTTGGCCTTGCCCTTTCTTAGACGGTGCCCTTGAAGACTGAGCACCCTGTGATCAGGCTTAGAGAGAGGGCTCCAGGTGGGTCTGGGTTCCAGTATGGAGAATGGGTTCTGAGCCTAGGGTCCTCTCTGTTTCCAGTGTGTGGATAATATCCGGTGCAACGGGCTCATGATGAATGCCTTTGAAGAAAATTCCAAGGTCACTGTGCCACAGATGATCAAGTAAGTGCCCTTAACCTGTCTGCACTCCAGAAACCGAGCATCTGCTAAGAGAAACTAGGACCTGGACAGAGCCAGTCCCTGGACCTGGGAAGATGCTGGGGTTTGGAGTTCATTTTATGTTTTGAGTTGATGTTTGTTTGAATGGGTCCTTTAATGTCGTCGCTTTTACACATATTGAGTTTGGGGGGGGGTTTGCTATTGTCATTAGTGGTGGTGGTGGTGGGCTTTGTTTATTTTGTTTGTTTGACTGTCCTGGAATCCACTTTGTAGACCAGACTGACCTCCAACTCTAAGGTCCCCCTGTGACTGCCTCCCGAGTACTGGGATTAAAGGTGTGAACTACCACCATCCAGCTAGGTTTTCTTTTTAAATAAATTTTTATTTGCATGTTAATTTTTTTATATTGGGCTTTTTAAAAATACAATATTAGGAATGAAAATCTCACAGACTGGTTTCTAAGGATTTTTCTTCTCATTATAAAATAAACACATAGAACATTTCAAAAATACACACAGATCTAACTGCAGGGTACAGCTATACAACCAGTGCATCTGTGTGAATAGTCCTTCAGGTTAAGGGAAGTAGTGTCCTGCTGGACACAGCTTTCCCAGCCCCTGCCCCCATGTGACATAGCTTCTATAAACTTCTGAAATGTATTTCCTCCAGTGGCCCTCACCTCCTTTCTTCTCCTCCTCCCTCTTCTTTCCCTTACCCTGTAACACCTTGGCTATCTGGCTCCCAGGACCCCATTGCCCCCTGGCCTTTATCTAGATGACTGTGGCTGGCCTTTCTGTTATTTCCAATGAGTACCCTGGGACAGAATATACCACGGGACTTGTATCTAAAGGATGTCAGACTCCCTTTGTTCACACTTGCCACCAAGATAAAGGCAAGCACCTGATAAGCCTACTGTGTGCTGCTATTACATATCTTCACAGTGAAAAGTCACTCTTCGAATTTAGAAATTAATGAAGAAAAACTCTTTAATAATAGCATGTGAACTAGTTCTGCTAATACACAAAAGAGAACAAGATTTCAACAGAATTTACCAGCCTGTATATGCCTTTAGCTTCTAATTCCAAATACACCATCACTCTTAAACTTCTTTAGGTCCCAACTGCAGGGTTATACTTGGAACAATTTAAATAGAGACAGGAGACTACAAATCTGGCCACTTAGAATAATGGGAGATTTACACAGAGAAGATATTGCCACTGTTATTTCTCAAATACACTGGTGTTGTTCTTTTTGAATAGTTGCTATCTGGAGACATCTTGTCCACTAGCCAGAACTATGTTTTATGGTACCAGGTCTTAATGACAGTTGTCACCCTGTGCTGCCCCTTGAGTTGCCTCTTAGAGGCATGGTCTTTGATACAGGAAAGGGTCTAACGGCTAGTTGTAAGTTGAGGGTGTGTGGTGGTTTGAATATGCTTGGCCCAGGGAGTGCCACTATTTTGAGGTGTGGCCTTATTGGGGTGGATGTGGCCTTGTTGGAAAAAGTGTGTCACTATGGGCATGGGTTTTAAGATCCTCATCCTAGCTGCCTGGAAACCAGGCCCAATTAAATATTGTCTTTATATGAGTTTCCTTGGTCATAGTATCTGTTCACAGCAGTAAAACCCTAAGACAGAAGTTGGGACAGGGTCTGGGATATTGCTGTGATAGGCCTGACCATGCTTTTGTTTAAAAGAATGTGGATTTGGGGACTTTGGATTTGGAAAGCAGAGAGATTCTTTAAGTGAGGCTTAATGGGCTATCCTAGTAGGAATATGGAAGACTTTGTTACTGAGTGATTTGAACTGTGCAGACCTGGCCCAAGTGGTTTCGGTGGAGAATAACTTCAGTATGTGGCCTAGAGACTGTTTTTGTGGTATTTTGGTGAAGACTGTGGCTGGCTTTTGCCCTTCTCTGAAGAGTCTACCTGAGGCTAAGGTAAAGGGATTTATATTACTTCCATTGACTAAGGAAGTCTCAAAAAAGCCCAGCAGAGACTTCGTTCTCAGGTTTAGCCTTATAGATAGCATTTTAATGAAAAGGAGCAAGCTGAGAAAGGAAAAAATATAAAATGTATGGTTCAAGTAATAAAGGGGCACTGGGAAATGAAATGGAGCTAAATCCTATGTTCAAGGAGATAAATAGATTAAGGGAGTGGTGGCTTTGGAGCATGATCCCACCCAGCTAAGCTTAGGTCCAAGAATGGTGGTACACACCTTTAATCCCTGGAGACAGAGGCAAGCAGATCTATGAGTTCAAAGCCAGCCTGGTACAGAGCAAGTTCCAAGTAAAGAAAAGCTTAAATCCAGATGTGGTACTACATGCCTTAATCCCAGCATTCAGGAGACAAAGCCATTCGGATCTCTGAATTCAAAGTAAATCTATAAAGTAAGTTCCAGGACAGCCAAGCATAAGCAGTGAAGGAGTTGGAAAACAGAAAGCTGATGATAATGTAATAGAACAAGGGGGACATGTTCCAGCCCCAGCAAGCATCAGACCTTGGTATCTTCAGCCACATGGCTCTAGCTTTAGAGTCAAGAATAGAAAGGACTACTGGGACAATTGATGCTGGTTAGCTGAAGCTAAGAAATTAACAGTGATTAAGAAGAGACCAACATCACTGAGGTAAAATCTTCTGGGAAGTGTTTTCTGAGAGTACAAAGAAGCTGTGTTTCAGAGATAGCCAAGGTTGTACCTTGTGCTGCTGCTATACCAAGTGATGTGTAAGAATCACCCAGGTGGTACTGGTTTTGAAGGCATAAAGGTGTCATGGAGTGCAGCTGAGGCTTGGCACTGTGAGAAGCCAGGAAAGGCCACTGGTGCAAGTGCAGCCTCAGTTGCAATTGACAGCCCAGGACTGAAGGGATCATACAAAGAAGCTGAGGCTTCACACCATGAAGAGAGCCTATGAGAGGCTATTGGTGAAGCCTAGTTGTAGCAGAAGACCCCAGTGTATTGAAGATGCCAATACCATGGGATGATCACCAAGAACAGCAGCAGCAGTGGAGTGGAATCAACCAGAGCTAGAGTGCTACAGAGGACAGAGCTGGAGAAGTGATGCAAGCCCTTTGGAGGAGTCCAGAAGATCATGTGTAGATCCCAGACTTTGGAACAAGAAGTAACATTGAAGTTGCCTTGGAGACCCCAAAATGTTCAAGAAGCAAAAGCCATGGAATATCTGCTGAGGAAAGATGCTAACAGGGCATAGAACCAACCCTCCCTGTTGGAATCAGAAAAAGAAGTGTGTTGCAGTCAACAAAGATAAAAAAGGAGTTGAAGATCTGAAGACTGCATTGACATTAGATATAGAGATGCAGAGTTTGGAGTTTGTCCAGCTGGTTTCTTGTCTTGCTTTTGGGATTACAGTTAAGTGATTGGATGAATCTCAGAAGAGACTTTGAACTTTGGACTTTGGACTTTTAACATTGTTGAGCCTGCTATAGACTATAGGACTTTTGAAGTTGGACTAAATGTACTTTTTATTATGCTATATTTAGTTATGACCCCTATAGACTCATGTGTTTGAACAAGCTTATGGTAGACAGGGAGTGGAATGTGGTGATTTGAATATGCTTGGCCCAGGAAGTGGCACTATTTGGAGGTATGGCTTTGTTGGAGGAAGGGTGTCACTGTGGGTATAGGTTTTAAGATCCTTGTGCCAGTTGCCTGGAAGCCAGTCTTCTCCTAGTGGCATTTATATGTAGATGTAGAATTCTCAGCTTCTCTTATACCATGGCTGCCTGGGCACTGCCACCCATAAGCTAGCCCCAATTAAATGTTGTCCTTATAAGAGTCACCTTGGTCATGGTGTCTGCTCACAGCAGTAAAACCTTAAGACAGGGAATATTCGTTGCCATGGGATTGGAACACGAGTTGGAGGGCAAATCCTGGTGAACAAACCTTGACAGGTGTTTTCCCATCATGCTAAACTTGAACTATCTTTAGCAAGCCTGGTTAGTATACCACTTACCTTTGAAGTGTTTTGGGAGGTACTGCTCCCTTTGTTAGCTAAATTCTACTTTATGTGACTTAATGTCTCCTAAGCAAGTTTATTAGTAAATCCTTTATAACATCAATTTACTTCAAGTTTCAAGTAAATTTACTTCAAGAAAGTTGAAGTAATTTACTTTAAGTTTATTACTTCAAGTTTCTCCTGTATCACTAGAGGTCAGCAGAGAAGCTTCAGGTGTATCAGGTCCCTTAAACTTCTTTGACAGTGGTCAAGTATCATTCCCCTCTCCTCCACATCACTGACCACCCAGGGGTGGTAGCAGTGGGGGCCATAGGAAGAGCTGTTCAGTGAACCAAAGAGACACAATGAAATGCCACTATGTACAGTAGAGTGGGTGCCATAAGACAGTTTATGTGGCACTAGTGGGGTACAAGGGATGAGGGACTAACTCACTTGGCACAGTAGAACAAGACTTCCTTGAAAAGGGAACCCAGAGCTAGCATCTAAGGCCAGTTGCAGTCTACTAAATAAAAAGATATTCTGGGAAGAAGGAACTGTGTGAGTGTTTTCTCAGAGTCAGGACAGTGCTGTGTGTGTTTGAGAAATGATGAATAATCCCATGGACTTGCAGAGTTATGAGCTTAGAGTGCCACGTAGGCAGTGACCTGGTGAACTGTGGTCTCCAGATACCTGATCAGACCAATTATCTCATAGTCCTTGGAGCATACAGGTTCACCAACCAAATTAAGATGTTTCACCATAATGTTTGGTGAGTCCATTTGAAACAGAGTTAGAAGCAGGGTTGGGAGTAGAGAAATGGAACAGTAGGTTAGGATGGCTTATAGTCAGTGTACACTCCATATTACCTGAGTCCCAGTTACACAATGCTCACCTGCCCTGCATCAACCCCCCACCCCATGTTGTGTCAATCTACCCTGCTGCACAGACCAGAGTGAAAGTTAGATGAGCAAGCCCAAGCTATAAAAGATACTTAGGTCTGTGGTACATACACACTTGCCCTCTCTGAGATAGAAAAAGGAACACATGCTTGACCAGAGCTGAGCATGTCAGTTAGCCTAACCAACCACCATGATGTTATCTGCATGCATGTTTCATCAGTGGATGTCTTGCTCAAAACTTTGTAAAAAATTGAACATCCCTTGTGCCTTGTATATATTAAGGGTACCATGAATATTTGGTACCCATGTAGTCCATTGATCCTTTCCCACATTCAGTGTACAGATGCTGTAGTTCATGTATCTGTGTGCTGTGTCTCACAAGCTATTCCTATACTTAATTTCACTTCTCACTTCTCTGAACTTTTTATAGCTCAGTCAGACCTTATTAACTAACACAGCAATCTACACCATGTGGTGAAAGATGAGGTGGGTGAGACACACAGCAATCTACACCATGTGGTGAAAGATGAGGTGGGTGAGACACACAGCAATCTACACCATGTGGTGAAAGATGGGGTGGGTGAGACACGTTGGGTTCGGTTAACCATGCTGTGTCTGGCAAGCTGTTGGGTTTTATCCTGCAAGTGGTAGGGTTGTACCCAAAGGGTATCAGGCTCAACCCCTTGGCGACCACTCTGATAGGACCCTTGGGAACAATGGTATCAGCTAAAAAATGGTAAAGAGCTGAGCTGTGGCCTTGGCCAGCAGGTTTCTAAAATGTCCCTTGTCGCTGCAGGGATACTGCTTTAGAAGAAGGTCTAACTTCTGTGTCTGAGATGATCTCTTTTGAGATGTCACTCTCTCTGTAGACCTTGTGGTTCATTCTACATACTTTGGGCTGGGCCCATGTCTTAGTCAGGGTTTGTATTCCTGCACAAAACATCATGACCAAGAAGCAAGTTGGGGAGGAAAAGGTTTATTCAGTTTACACTTCCACACTGCTGTTCATCACCAAAGGAAGTCAGGACAGGAACTCACGCAGGGCAGGAACTTGGAGGCAGGAGTTGATGCAGAGGCCATGGAGGAGTGCTGCTTACTGGCTTGTTTCCCCTGGCTAGCTCAGCTGGCTTTCTTATAGAACCCAGGATTGCCAGCTCAGGGATGGCACCACCCACAATGGGCTGAGCCCTTATCCCCTTGATCACTAATTGAGAAAATGCCTTACAGCTGGATCTCATGGCGGCATCTCCTCAAAGGAGGCTTCTTTCTCTGTGATAACTCCAGCTTGTGTCAAGTTGACACACAAGACCAGTCAGTACATCCCACTTATCCCACTTCCCCTCTGACCCATGCAGCTATAGAGAAGCAAGGCAGGTGGCCAAGACTCAGATAATGAGGAACTGTCACTTGTCCACACACGACCCTAATCTGCTGCTCCATTTCTCTACCTCCTGCATTAGCCCTCCTGCTCCTTGGAGGCTTTGGGGAAAATATCAATACTTATTGATATTTCAGATCCCAGTCTATCTAGAGAAGGTACTTGAGAGTTGAACATTAGGCCTCACACATATTTGCCAAATGCTCCACCGCCCAGCTGTACCACCAGCTCCCCCAAAAAAGCGCCTTAGAAGTGGTACAAACAGGAAAATAAGTCCATTTAATGCTCAGTTCCTTGGAGCTCTGTCTGTACCCTTGAGTGAGAGATGCCCTCTGCAGAGCCAGGGAATTCAGAGCCACTTACAACTCTCTGGGTTCCATGTACCATGCTAGGCCTCTCAAGTTGGTTCACTCATTCCACTCTCAAGAGAGCTCTGTGAAGGGCCTTATTTCCACAGATGAGGAGACTAAGAACAGAAGATTAGGTATTGTCCAGAAACAAGGATAGCGCTGACATCAAGAAGTGTCCTCCACATTTATGAATTAAATACAAAGTACCCTCCACTAGTTCTTGTCTTTCAGTACTGTACAAAGATACAGTCATCAATGTACAGGGAATACAGGTCAACACGAGGAAGGAAGGAAAATCAAATGAACACTGCTTTTCAATTGTCTTTCAACTTTCAGTTGTCAAAAACAAAAGAGGCAAAATGTGATCACACAGTTTACAATGTCCAGAAAACGAAACAACAAAACACTTCTGTCATTGCTTAAGCTTAATTATACTCCACACTGTTGCCATTAACTGAGTCTTCCATTAACTGGCTCAACTGCAAGATAGAATGACTTGATGGGCTGTCGATTCCCACCAAGCCCAGAAGATGCCATTGATCTTGAGTTCACAGTTTAGATCCTGAGTTCCATCTTCAGTTCCCTAGGCCTGGATAACTGACTCCTCTCCTCACATCCTGGCAACCCAGAGAGAAGTGGGACCGGATGATAGATCCAGTTTTAGAAAGGCTTAGAAAAGGTCATGGGTAGGTCTTGCTTGGGACAGGTTCTCACCCTTGCAATGATCACCTTAGCAAGAAGAAAAGACTTCAGTAAGTCTTTCAGTAATACTTCAGGGCAAACTGACAGGCCCTGAGGACTTCTTTTCCTAGGAAAGGGTTAGAGTCCATCTGATCTGCTGCCAAATAAAGGCTGGTCCTGATGCTCTAGGAGTAGCCAAGATCAAGAGCAGAGTGACCTATGCTACAAACACTAGGGAGATAGAAAAGAATAAACTCCTGAGCTGCCCACCTACATTGGCAAGTAAGTTAGAAGTTCATGAGAGGCTTTGCAAAGCCAGCTTTATCAATAATAACTTCTAGGAGCTATGAGAATAGAGGACTCACTAGGGCTGTGGCCAACTGCATCGACGACTTTCTAAACCAAGAGATTTTAAAATGACTGCTGGTACACAACTGTCATTCCAGCGCTTGAGATCAGAAGAATTTTAGACTCTACCCAAGCCTGGACTCCGCATGGCAACACTGTCACAAACTAGAAAGGGAAGACAGAAAAAATATGGGGGTGAGGAAGTCAGTCTAATTCAGTTATTTGTTATATTGAGGGTCTTAAGTCCTTGTGTGGTTCTCAATCTGGGATTGTTGCTAAGGACTTACAATGCATATGTTCTAGAGCCTGGTGGGAAGATATCTTTCTAGACAGGTTTCCTGGTTCTTCCATTGACCGTCCCAGGGGTATCACATCTGTGACATCACTTTGTGCTCTTAGTCTGAAAAGCATAGATTACAGCAGTAGCATATTGTACTTCAAGACCACGATCAGAGCTGGAGCTGGAACAACATCAAAAAGATGTCCTTCTGTTGGAAGTGTTTCCTTCAACATCCTTCCCTGAAAGTTGTACCCTTCATGAATCCCAAATTGACATGGTGATGTCACCCAGCTTCCTACACAGCAGGTCAAGCCCCTGTTGAAAACCTAGAAACCAGTTTCTGAAATCCAGACACACCTCGGGACAGCAAAACAGAAGCTGGTTTCCTATTCTCTCTTCTCCCGGAACATTGGGATTTCCCTAGAATCTTTTCAAAACCCCTACACCGTATTACTTTTTTTTTTTTAAGATAGGGTTTCACTATGTTGCTCTGGCTGATCTAGAACTTACTATGACCACCAAGCCGGCCTTGAATTCACAGAGATCTGCCTCACTCTGCCACCCAAGTGCTGAGATGAAAGATACATACCATCACACTTGGTCCTACTTATTTTTTTTTAAATGGCATGACATAAATGTCTCTACTTTGAAAGTACAAGTCAGTAGATTTCAGTACACTGTGTGGTACAACTGACACCAGCATCTGTTTCTAAAATGCTTCCATCACTCCCCAAACCCACCACAAAAAGAGATGACATACAAATAAATAGGCTGTGCCATTGCCTGCACCCAACACCTGATGTCCACCAGGTTACTTCCTGTTCCTAAGGTTTGCCTGTTCTGTGCTTTCCCATAAATGGAACCATAAAGTGTGTGGCCTGTTTCACTTCGCGTGTCTTCAAGGCTTAGCTATGCCATAACATGGGTCAGTATTCCATTTCTTTTCATGGCTGAGTAACATCCCCCCGTACTTTATTTGATCATCTGTCTGCTGATAGACATTTGTGGGTTGTTTCCACTCTCCTCTATTATGAACATTGCCACTGGAAATGTAAATGTGCAGATTTTTGTGTGAATACAACTCTCCAGGGTCCTGGGAATTTGGAAGCATGTTGTTTGATGTTTTTTGTATTTTTCCAATGCTGAAGCATTTTAGGATCTTGGGGAAAGGATTTGACAGCTCTTTCTTGGTGTTATCCTTCTGAAGTTTCCAGAAGAGCAGTTCTTGGGGAGGGGGGGGGGGAGGCGCAGGGTTGACAAAATGGCCTGGTGGTAGCCTTACCCCTGACCTGGTAAAGAGACACCTTAGACATTCGTCACCACTTCCTCCTTCCTCAGTGTTCAGGTTCAGTGCTTCTTTATGTCGCTGTGATATTTGTATCTGCACATGTCACCTCTCCATGCCCTCCCCTTTACAGGTCTGACGCTTCCTTATATTGTGATGACGTTGACATTCGCTTCAGCAAGACCATGAATTCTTGCAAAGTGCTACAGATCCGCTATGCCAGTGTGGAGCGCCTGCTGGAGCGTCTGACCGATCTCCGCTTCCTGAGTATTGACTTTCTCAACACCTTCCTGCATTCCTATCGAGTCTTCACCACTGCTGTGGTGGTCCTGGACAAGCTGATCAACATCTACAGAAAACCCATGAGTGCGATTCCTGCCAGGTATATGCATGCCTTTTACCATCACCATCTACCAGAATTCCTGAACTCTGACATGATGGTTTAGTGTGTAAAGGCACCTGCTACCGAGCCTGATGAACTAATCTCAACCCCTGGACCCCACATGGCAGGAGGAGAGAACCCACTCCTGCAAGTTGTCCTCTGACATCACACGCATGCACGCACACATGCACGCA
Organism: Rhynchomys soricoides; assembly: GCA_019843965.1. Lineage (NCBI taxonomy): Eukaryota > Metazoa > Chordata > Mammalia > Rodentia > Muridae > Rhynchomys > Rhynchomys soricoides. The sequence goes on along the minus strand of JADRCH010000056.1, from coordinate 5,267,826 downwards.
CATGCACACACCCAAATACATTAACTTAACTAAATGTGAAAATATTTTTTAAAGACTCCCATCATCCTAATCCTCACTGGGTACATGCACCCCCTCCTGAACCCCACAGATTTCTAAGCCAGTGAGGTCTCTGGAAAAGAGGCTGTCCCAGATGTGGGAGTGCTAGGTAGGGCACATGTCACTTCCAGATCACAGAGGGAGTACATTTCAAGACTGGTTTGTTTGTTTCCCAGAGGAAACTGGACATGGTGGTCCGAGCCTATAACCCCACAGCTTTGGAGCTATGAGTGTGAGGAGCAGAAGTACAAGGTCACCCTCAGCTATGCCTGTTAGAGGTCTTCTTGGGAAGACTGTATTCTCTAAGGAGAGATGGCTCTGCTCTCTCTCTCTTCCCCAAAGCCCCTCAAGGCCTAGCCACCCATGCTGCTGATCACTAAGCTTCTTTTTGTTGTTGTTGTTTTGTTTTTTACTCTTTCACACTTGGTTTTATTGGTCGAGGAGCAGAGTACGTAGACATTCCAATTCTTATCACACATACCCAAACTCTGGAGAGCCATATATTGTGTTCACGGACACAAACTCTGAAGAGTCACACTGTGTTCCTGTATACAAATGAAGAGCTACGTATCGTTTTTCTTTGAACTTATTCCAGTGATGTTCCAGACTCAAACTTGGAAAGTTTCCCTAAGACCTCTCGTAACCACCAAATGCTCCCAATCCTGTTCCACCGACTCACAATTTTATGCCACACACACAGAACATACTCAAAATTTCCATCTTTCACAGCACATTATCACAACTGTTAGGAAAATGGACTGCCATGACCACAGACATCACAGTTCTGACAGGCCAAGGACCAAGGACTGGCTTTCTTATGAAATGGTTCTACTAGAAACATGGGACCAGATACAAAATATTCCAGACACAAATGTGTGACTGATACTCCAAGTTGCCATTTAGTATGCTTTGTACTGTAGGACACAAAACTAGCCCCCTCTACAGAATGCTTTGGTGACCCCTGAGGCAGTCACAGCCTCTCCTGATTCAGTACCCTACTATTTTCTGGTTTTACCAAAAAGTAAACTACCAGCAAATGATTTAACCTCTTAAAAAAAAAAAAAATTTACACTGAAAAAAATGGGAGGAAGTGGGATTCCCTCACCTTGTAAAAATGTTTCTAGAGCTACTAAAAAACTCACATTTACAAAATAGTTGATAAAAATATTCCTCTGGATTATCCAAGAAGGGAGGCAGGGACCATTGACAGGCGTGGTGGATGCTTAGTCAGACTTGGCTTCTTTCTCTTCTTCAGAGGCTGGACTCTGGTTTTCCATCTCTCCATTTTCTGCAGGCAGATCTGTAGTTTTCTGGTCAGCCACATCAGCCTGTTTGCCCTTAGCTCCTCTCTTCCCGTTTGCCTGCACTTTTTTGTCTGATGCTTTATCCTTTCCAGAGGCCCTTTTCAGCTTTGTGTCTACCTTGGCAGAAGCAGGCTTGACCAACAGACTTTCGGAGTGGCTCTTGAGCTCCACCTTCGCCACTCCATCCACACTAACCTTCCTCATCATGGTGGCACAGGGTGGGTGCTGGATCTGTCAAGGAGCTGCACTGCTTAGCTGCCACCACACGAACTCCACTACCCACCCCCTAATCCCCAAACCTTGGTCAGGGAAGCCAAGGGATATCCATTATTCTCTGTTCCCTAAAACCCTTTGGGAAACTTAGGGCCCACCCTTTACAGAAAGAAGGAAAACTGGAAGGGAGAGAGATACAGGAAGGTACCCCTGCTCTGTGTGTGCCTGTCATGCTTTGAAGAGTGCTTTACGGTATGTTCAAGGTACATCCTCCAGTGGACAGATCCTTTAGCTACCTTGGCATCCAGACCATCTTTCATACCTACATCACCGAAGCTCTCCAATGGCAAGCAGAGCCCAAAAAGGCCAAGAGACTTTCCACAAGGCCCTTACAAGTCTAGGACTGAGGTACCTTAAACGCAGGCCTGGACTCAGGATTGCTTCTACCCACTCCAAACCCAGTAGACACACGAAACCCCTCAAGTGGGCTTAGAGTCAGAGACATCAGATGAGTCACTGCCTTTCCCTGAGCCTCTGCTTCCTCATGCACAAAGCATGCCACTGTAAGGGACAAGGGTAGCCCATACAGGTTAGTAGTCTCATGTGGGTGAATGGAGGCCCTGCCAAGGCCTGCAGTCAGGAGCCATAGCACCTCAGAAAGGAGGCAGAGGTAGGAGCATCAGATAGAACCATGCCCACCACGCAGACACCCAGCCTTCTGGGGATAGACATTCGTCCCCGAGCCCTTTAATCACAACCCAGGGACCCACCCTGGCCTTCAAAGATCATCCACTGTCAGCCATTGTGAGCCAGGTAGGCAGGTCTTCACTTATAGATTTTTCTCCCTCTTCCCTCCCTTCCCCCACAGGTCACTGGAACTCTTGTTCTCCAGCAGCCACACCAAGCTTCTGTACGGAGACGCCCCCAAGTCCCCTCGTGCGAGCCGCAAGTTCTCCTCGCCTCCACCCTTGGCCATCGGGACATCGTCTCCAAGCCGTCGTCGGAAGCTGTCCCTCAACATCCCCATCATCACAGGTGGCAAGGCACTGGAACTGGCTTCACTCGGGTGCAGCTCGGACGGCTACACCAACATACACTCACCAATATCTCCCTTCGGCAAAACCACACTGGACACCAGCAAGCTCTGTGTGGCCAGCAGCTTCCCCAAGACTCCAGAGGAGACTGATATGACTACCCCAATTCCAGAGAAGCCTGGGGAGCTATCAGCCCTCAGGAAGCAGAGTAAGTGAATGCATGAGCAAAACCACCCTATTAGCACACATCACTGTGAGGCTTGGCTGGGCTGGGCTTGCAAAGCCTCTGTTATACAGGATATAGGCAGTACAGACTGGGGAAGGGACAGGTGACCAAGGTGAGGCCATCAGAAGCTCTTAGGATATCATCATTCCTTAGATGAGTCTCAGTTGAAGTTCTCAGATTTGTGCCTTCCTTTTCCCTACCATAGTAGCATCCTGCATCCCTGTGTTCAGCTCATCTCATTGGCCCCTTCCTGCCCTCAGGATTCACAGTGTAGCTTGGGGACCAGACTACTGAACAGTGGAGACCTGGTTCATGTTACATTTGAAAGGTGCTAGAAGAGCACAGAGGATCTGCTGGGGCCGCCATTGAGAGAGCCAGAGAAGCTTCCTAATAGATCCAATAATTTGATGCTCACCAATAGAAAAGAAGAACATTCTAGACAAAAATAATGGAGAATAAGGAAGGCATTGTATGCTCTAGGAGCAGCTCAGAACACCTGGCACACCAAAGATTGTGACGGTGGCCCAAGATCCTTCTGGGGTAGCCAGTGCCTTCCTATCTATAGCCTCTCCTGACCCTTCTAGAAGGGTCCTACTGGGTTCCATATTATCTCAGATCAGGAAATATGCTAGGAATTACCAGCATGGTCTTGCTGTGTTTGTCTGTAAATGTGTGTATCTGTATGTGTGTCTGTCTGTGTTTGTTTTTCTGTGTGTGTTGTTGTGTGTGCATTTCTGTGTGTTTGTGTGTGTGTCTATGGGTGTGTTTCTCTATGTGTCTATGTCTGTGTGTATATGTGCATGTGTCTGCCTTGTGTGTATGTGTGTGTGTGTGCGTGTGCGCAAGCATGCACACGTGCACACACAAGCTCCAGGAAGATGGCTCCATTGGTAAAGTGTTTGCCACATGAGCATGAAGATCTGGGTTCAGTATTTACCTACATTAGAAAGCCAGGCCCAGAGGTACACCCCTGTAATCCCAAGTGCTAAGAAGGTAGAAGCATGAGGCTCACTGGGGCTCATTTGACAGCTACCCTTCTGAATTGATAAGCCCCAGGTTCAGTGAGAGACCCTGTGTCAAAAAAAAATTAACTAGAGTACAATTAAGAAAGGCACTTGATGTCAACTTCTAGCTTACACACACACACACAAACACACACACACATGCACGCACTCACACACACACACACACACATTGTGCACACATGCACAATTTTAGCGAAATCCCATTGTACAAAGAGTATGTGGGCCCATGATTAGGAGACTAATGTTTATTTCAGATCGGAAGCAAGAGATGAGATATAAAACAGGACTACCCTTGGCAAATCAGACAGGTGACTACTCAAGATAGCTCATGACAAACAGAAAGGCCTTACTACTCAGTGTGGTCCATAGCTCAGCTGCATGTGCATCACTAGAAGCTTGTTAGAAATGCAGACATTTGGGTTAGAAATGTAGCTCAATTGAAAGAGTGTTTGCCTAGTTCCTGTCCCTAACCCAGAAGCTATCTCCAATTGATAACCACTTGCAAAGGAAAAATTAATTTTTTTTCTTAACAGAGTCTCACTGGGTATACAAACCATGCTTAAGGATAGGCCCATGCCCAGAAGTAGATGGCCAGTACAAATGAACTCAATGGCATCTTGGGAGTTTCCAGTTTTGTGATCCTATGGGATTTCTGTGTGTTCAAATGTGTTGACTTTTGTCAACCTATGCAGATCTATCTGAGAGACTTGGGATTTGAGGGCCTTAAAGAATAGGGCAGACTACAGTCTAATGCTGTAGACAACCTTACTTCAGCTTCAGTGTACCTTTATACGCAAATGTAACAAAGAAAGCAATGATCCGAGGAAGGTTAAGTTCAGAAAAATTCATATAAAAAAGCATCAGTAAGCACATAGTAGATATTAACAGAGCAGCCCTTTCCCAGAACTTTCTCAGGACAGACCTGTTTAAACACAATTGCCTGGCAAGTACTGTAGATTATATCTGGGAAAGCACAAAAGCAAGGCAGAAGGCCAGATCCAGATTCAGAGCACACTGAGGACTGCACTCAGCAAGTCCTTTCACCAGACTGGGTTCTATAGCTATGTCCTGACATCCAACAGAAATAAACATGTCTTATAAACTGAATGTAAATGGTTGTCGCAGAAGGCACAAAATCACTTGCAAGAACAATCCAAGGAACAAAATTCACTTGAGGTAAAAGGTCTCTGCATCCCAAACACACACACACACACACACACACACACACACACACACACATCTTTTTCGAGCCTCCCTCACAGTTTCCCAAGGCATTGTTCACCAGGAAATCATTCTTTGGACCATGTTCAGACAGAACGTGTGTGTCTCTGAATCTGTATGTATTTCTTGTGGGTTTTCTTTGTCCTTTTTTTCTGATTGTTTTTTCCTATTCTGTTTTTGTTTGTTTATGTTTATTAGTAGTATTTAGACATCTGTTTGTTTTCTATTGAAAGAGAGCAAGAAGGAGTGGTTTGGGTGGGCAAGGAGGTAGGGAGGATATGAAAGGAGCTGGAAAGAAACCACAATCACAATTTATTTTATGAAAGAAAAAAAATCTACTTTCAATTAAAAAGACTGAGTGTGTGCTTGCCTGGCACAAAGCCCAAAATTCAATCCCTAGCACCATATAAAAATCTGGTGTGGTAGGTACGTGCATGTAATCCCAGAATTTAGAGGATAAGCGCAAGAGAATCAGAAGTTCAAGAGCATCCTTAGCTACATAGCATATTCAAGGCTAGCTAGCCTAGGCTACATGAGAACCTGATTCAAAAAAAAAAAAAAATGAAGGAAAGAATACTTTCCTGTTCCACCTAGACAGGAGCTATATTACAACCTGTCCCCTTCCTCTACCACTAATGATTGAACCCAAGACTGTAAGCATGCAAGACTAGGCAAGCACTGTACCACTGGGCTACATTTCCAGGCTCCACAATCTACATTCTAACAAGAACCTAGGTGTGCCCATTACAGTTTTAGAAGTCCTGGTAATGGAGAAGCCATCTTGGAGGTCCTCAACATCTATAAGCATGTGAAAGGCTCTGAGAAAGCCTGTGGCCATTAAGCTGTTAAACAGTCTTCATTCCAGGGTACCAGGCCCTTGCTACTTGGTCTGCTTTGCTTTAACAAATGATAGATGTGAGGCTTCCCATCCATGAATAAATGAGAAGAGTGTGAGTCTTTCTATTCCCCCAGGCTCTGACATCTTGAAAGAAGAGTCTGATGATGACCAGAACCAGAGTGATGAAGACGACACAGAAGCATCACCAATTAAATCTCCACCAACACCGAAATCATTCAGAAACAGAACCATTACAGGTACTTTCCTTGGTGTGGAGCTGAAGGTGGTTGTCCGGGAGGGAAGAGGCATGTTAGTGTTGTCATTGTCTTATGAGTGACCCCTAAGGCCAGTGACTACTCTATTTTATATCCCCCAGGGATGTAAGGGATACGACTGCTGGGACATTGGCTGGGTAGGCTCTGGTCTTCAACTTGTAAAGTCACTTAACTTCAGGCAGGACTGCATTGTCTAACCAGTGACCCAGCAGCTGAGGCTCTCACATGGGAGACAGCTCAGATGAGAAATTATTCGTGGAATCTCATGGTTCAGGCTTTGTAGTGGGCTCTTTCATCCTTTCAATATGCATGAAGGGAACCTGGGTTGCTCTTATCTTTAAATAAGGAAACAAGACTGGGGAGTGGCTCATTGGTAGAGTGCTTTCCTGACATACTTAAGGTTCTATCCCTACCATTACCCTTGGGGGGCCAAGACTCTAGAAGATAGTGGTTCTGCCCACTCACATTTCAGACTCACAATCCTGCAGGATTCTTGAGCAGTCTGCCTAGTTTATGGTCCCATAAATTCTACTGTACCCCCAGGAGGGCTATAGGACATCCAAAGGTGGGAGAGGACTCAGGGGCCCTCAGCTACCAGTACAATCTATCTGCCTCCCAAAGGATACTTGCCATTCATTTTCAAGTTCTTGCTCCATATTCATGGGGGAGCTCAAATCCCAGAATCCCCTGCTGCTGCATCTGGAAAGAAACCTAGTAAGAAGTGAAGCTTCCTGTCTTCAGAGGAAAGGTACCGGAGCACCCTGTAGTCCTTCCTGGCTTCTCAGACACAGCTGTAGATCTCAGAGAGCCCATTTTCAGATATGAGCGTTGAGGCCCAGCTGTGAGGGATGACTGTAATCCCAGCACTTGAGATACTTGAGAGCCCCAAGCAGGGGAATGAGGGTGTCAAGCCAGTCTGGGCTACAGAGAGAGTACAGGACAGCCTTGGCAACTTACTGAGAGCTGTCTTCAACGGACAGGGAATGGAGGGAGAGAGGGATGAGATTCTGTCTCAGAGAGAGAGAGAGAAAAAGAGAGAGAGAGAGAGAGAGAGAGAGAGAGAGAGAGAAGATCTCAGAGAGGAGGGGAGACATCTCAGAGAAAGAAAGGAAAGGAGAGGGAAAGGAAGGAAAAGGAAAAGAATAGCCCTGAGTTTTTAAAGCAAGACCAATTGTCCCTCATGCCTCAAGGAGTGCTACTTCACTGTGACGATGTAGGTTGCCTTCCATACTCCTATGAAATGAAGCAAAAGCTTCTGGAGTCGACCCTCCTGGCTATTTGTCATCATTATTACCATCGGTAGGTCTTGTTCATAGAGCCTTTTGTGCTTTCTTCTGTGATCTCCTTTGTATATCCACTTTGGATGTATCCTTACTGTCCAAGGGAGATTCCTGAGGCTCCAGAGTTGAAGGAATGTCTCCATGGTCACACAGCCAGTGAGAAGTGGGAAGAATTCCAACCCAAGTACAATGCTACCTTAATCTACCATGCCAATAACCCTGTCGATATGAATTGTGAACGTCAGACTTTGAGTGGACTGTGTGTCAGTTCCTAGTACACTTAAAGCACAACACAGTTCATGATGCTTTTCTCAAGCAGGTCTAGGCCCAACAAGAGTATACCTCAGTCTTCTAAGCAGCAAAGGATTGGATAAGCCTCTATGGCTTGGGACAGTCCTAGGAATATTGTGGCATGACTCTTATAGAGAACACACACACACACACACACACACACACACACACACTGCCCCTTGAACCCCTCTCCTGCCCTGGGCTTTTGACATTGGGCTGTCTTCCTGCTGCTGCCTGAATGTCTGCCAGCCTAAAAGGACTGGGGAATGGCTGAGGGTCAGTTTCCCCCTTTCCACAGAGTTCCCACTCTTTAACTACAACAATGGAGTCATGGTGACCTCATGTCGTGATTTCGTGGACAACAACCTCAGCGCTCTCTCAGCTACATCTGCCTTTGCCATAGCGACCGCAGGAGCCAATGAAGGCCCCTCAAACAAGGAGGTGTTTCGAAGGATGTCTTTGGCCAACACAGGTGTGTGGACATCTCTGCTAATGGGTACTCCCCTTCTCCATGGTCCTGTGACAGTGGTCACAGTCACGGGCAGCTGTCCTTCCTCAGGTGTTTGATGTGCATTGCAGAGGCCATGGTGAGTCTACATACAGTGCCTCTGGAGAGCTCCCTGCTCCAGCAAGCTGTCCTCACTAACTGGAAATGAAGCCTTGTTTTCTGTTATTTACCCTGTTGACCATTCGTCTTATGGAGGCTGAGATGGGGCCCTTCTTTCTGCACCAGCTAGGCTCTGCAACACCCAGACCTGCAGCCAGGGCAACTGTGTGTTTAGGATGCATCCTTCCTTTCCCCTTTCCATCATCAGTGGAATAAAGTCTGAACTATGTTGCTCATCAACCCTTTAAAGGGCAGCTTTAGCTTATCCACCACACACACACACACACACACACACACACACACACGTACCCCTAGATTTACCCCTCTCCACCCACTTTGAACTGCTGCTACCCACTCTTCCTGCAGGCCCTACCAGTGCTGTCTTGCCATCCTGGAGTCCCCTTCTCCCTAACAAGTCCCCTTTGGTCCTTGGCCAAATTCTACTCCTGGCCAAGAACATCAGCCAAGAGAGCTCTCAGCACCCTTCCTCCCATTGCTCACTTCCACAGCAACAGTTGCACTCCAGAGGCTAGAAGGGGGTTTCTGGAGAGCTCTGGTCTCCGGTACCCTATATAATCTTGTTGGGGGAAGCTTCCTGAACCTTCTAGATGGAGCAGGTATGGCAGAGGTTGGGTGTTGAGGAACTGTAACACTGAGGCTTCATGGCCTCCCATTTGAGTCTGAACACAGTTGTTAAGTGTTTCCTTCCAAGGCCCTCAGATGAATCATGTCGGCTAAGTAAGCTCAACTTCCTGTCCTTTTTTCTCTCTCTACCACTTACACTGTCAGGATTTTCCTCTGACCAGAGAAATATCGACAAGGAGTTTGTGATCCGCAGAGCTGCCACCAATCGTGTGCTGAACGTGCTCCGCCACTGGGTCACCAAGCACACTCAGGTGGGTGGAACTCTGCTCCAGGAACAATTGACTCCCAGTGGCAGTAAGTGATAGCAAACGGTGGGTCAACAGGAGAAAAAGAACCCCATTTTCCCAGGAGGACCTGCTCAAGTTCCCCAGGGGAAGAGAAGCAAGGACAATCAAGAAGACAAGGGGCCTCTTTGGCCACTTGTCTACAGCTAGAGTACAGGTAGGCTTGGGCCTCCTTGACTTAGGGGTACAACAACTGAAAGACAATCTTGGTCTTGCCCCAGTACTCTGTGCCTAGGACATTTGAAGTCCCACTTGTGGCCTTACAGGAAATAATGACAAGATAAGAAAAGCAGAGCAGGGCTGGAGAGATGATTCAGTGATTAAGAGCACTGACTGCTCTTCCAGGGGGCCTGAGTTCAATTCCCAGCAACCACATGGTGGCTCACAGCCATCTGTAATGGGATCTAATGCCCTCTTCTGATGTGTCTGAAGACAGTGGCAGTGTACTCATATACATACAATAAATAAATAAATCTTTTTTTAAAAAAAAGAAAAAAGAAAGAGAGGAAGAAAGAAAAAAGAAAGGAAGAAATAAAGAAAAGCAGAGCAACCACTATGGGCAGAAATGGAAACTCAGTCCTGCAGCCTAGCCCTAAAGTACTGCAGAGAAGTTTGTAACTACAGCCAGAGTTTCATGCCTATCTTCCCACAGGACTTTGATACTGACGATATGCTCAAATACAAAGTGATCTGCTTCCTGGAGGAGGTCATGCATGACCCAGACCTTCTGACACAAGAGCGAAAGGCAGCAGCCAACATCATCAGGTAAGAGGATATTAGCCCTCTGGGACAGGGTCCTGCCCTGTACCTCCATAGTAGCATGCCTGGTCAGGAGATGTATCAGGGTAGATATAAGCCCCCAGAAATCTGGGAGCCATGTACCATACTCTGCAGCCAAGCTTGGAGTAAGTGCTGTATGGATGTCCTTCTCACTCTTCTTCCCATCCCTCACCAGACCTTGATGTAGCTAGGGACGTAGCTCAGCCCTTGTAATTCTTGCTCTACCACCACATAAACTGAGCATGGTGGTGCATGTCTGCAACCCCATCTTTCAAGTTGTAATCCCAGCACTTGGGAGGCAGAATGACAAGAAGTTCAGAACCATCCTTGACTCCATAGTAAAGCCATCCTGGACCACATGAGACCCTGTTGTGGCTGGGATTGGGGAATGTACCACTTCTCCAAGTATGTTGACAGCTGCTAACACTAGTCCAGAGTATGCTATCCAATGTGATAAGTACTACCTACATACAACTATTTAAATCGCAGTGCACTAAAATTGAATATAATAAAATTGTATCTCTCAGCTAGAGACCCCTATTTTAGCATGGGCCATCCCCTCTCCTCACTATAGAGGTTCTATCGGACATTGTTCATAGACATTCAAGGAATGTCTATTGATTTAAACTCATTTAAGTTGTTTGTGCCTCAGACCTGTGCTGTGCCTGATTTCTAGCCTGCCTCTCTAGCAAAGCTCAAGGTTCACATAGTCTCGAAGCCGAGCTACCTCAGCCAATGTGACTCACTATTGACCAGAGTAAGGTCCTTAACCAAACCTCATTTTCTCCCCTGTAAAATGGGTGAACAATGCTGGCTTCAAGAGTGTAGTAAATCTCAAGTAAGATGGTACACATAGCTCTTGCAGATTCTCAGAAGTGTAGGTGCACCAGCACCCTACATTCTGCTCTCATTTTTCCCACTCAGGCTGGCTTCTCCAGCACAACCCGGAAGGGATTCTTCTCCTTACTACCAGCTAGACATCTCTATATCACAGTCATTGCACCTGCCCCAGACTTACTACCAAATCCAGCTTAGGTACTTTCTGCCCCCTTTCTATCCCTATGCAGGCCTCATCACTCCTCCATGTTCACAGTCTGGAGATATCATTGACCCTTCCTCATCTACAATTCTCTCTCTCTCTCTCTCTCTCTCTCTCTCTCTCTCTCTCTCTCTCTGTTGTGTTGTGTTGAAAGAGAGAGGAAGGAAGGAAGACAGAGAGAAAGAGACATATATAGAAAGAACCTATAAATGGGATGACCACAGACATACTCATACACACAAGCAGACCCAGACTCTTGTAGTCTCCCTCCAGGTTCTCCTGGAAACTCAGAGAAATGTGTCCAGTGTGACTTCTTTTGCTATGGACCCTCAAAAGAGCCAGTTCTTACAGTGTCTATTTCCTGGGATGCCATTGGTTTCCAGGGCTGATCTCCAGAGTTCCACTCCCTCCAGAAAATCTCTAAAGACCTCTCCTTGCTTCTCCATGCACACCCCAAGCCTGGCCCTTGATCTAGCATGAAGAGCCTACCACTCTATCCACCCCAATCGTCTCATATCTTGCCCATGTGTCCTATCACAGCAAGTGAATATTTGGGTTGACTTGGGATGGAGAGGTCTACCCTCGCTTTCCACCTATGCTCAGGACTCACTCTAGTTAGCTTGGCCACAATCTCCCTCACTTCTCTCAACACAGTCCTTCCTTGGGCTCTTGGGACTCCATTCTATTGTGTCACCTTATCTCTGATCAAGCCAGGCCTGAGGGTTTTCCATCAAAAAATATCTCCTGCCCACTCTGGTCCTCCAAATTCACCATGTGTATCCCATCATTCCATGTGCACACAGAAGTGCCTGCCACAGGCCCAGCCTGACCTCAGAGTTCCCTGCCTAAGCCTTTCTAGGTCTTGGCACATACATATACAACAGAATGTAGGAATCTCTGAGGCTAAGGGAGGGGCCTTTTTCCCAGGCAGAAGGATCAGAAATAAGTCAGCAAAGCAGAGAGAGACAGGGGGAGCAGAGAGAGACAGTGCTTCTGGGTAAAGGCAATAAGCAAGGATCAGGGGGGTAGAAGACAGGCCAGGTAGGAAAGATCTACCAGAGAGGTATACTGGGACTCACATGATTTCCTCTCCCTAGGACTCTGACCCAGGAAGATGCACCTGACAACCATAGCATGCTGGAAGAGGTCATAATGATGGTAAGCAGCATGACCATCTCATTTGATCACCAAGGCAACATCCACTTCACCCTCATTACTTCATGGCCCCCCTGACCTAGCACAATCATCACTTGCATCCATTTCCTGTGGCTTTGTGACTAAGTAGCACAAACTAGGCAAGGTGTTCTTCCTCCCTAACCTGGATCCTGGAAGTCTGAAGCAAAGATGTATGCAGGCCTATGCTCTCCCAACAGCTCTACAGGAGGACCCTTGCTTGCCTCTGCCAGCTGCTGATAACTCTGTGTATCGTCAGCTCCTGGCTGAATCAGTACAGTTCATGGCTCCATGGTCCTTTGTAGCAGTTTCCAATTAAATACTCAAATAGATCCTGGCAGTGGAGGCACATTCCTAACTACCCGCCCCAATGTTCTGGGTTCCTGAATGAAAGACACATACACCCATCCTTTATATTTTTATTGCCTTAAACAGCTCAATGACTGGGCTACTTTCTGACTTCCACATGGCTAATCCACCTCCCCCCAATATTCCCAAGTCATTACTTACTAAAACCTATATTCCATCTTTGGTGCACTGAACCCAGTTGGGCAGCCCTCATAGCTCCTACATGGTGGCTATGCTCTCTGTCCCACACCATCTCATGCATGGCATCTCCCCCTCTCCTCCACTTTCTCCTAACATGGTGGATCTCCTTCTCCTTTCCTCCTTCCTCTCCTTCCCTAACCTGGGAATCCAAAAGTCCCTCCTCTGTCTGCCCTGCCCAGCCATTGGCTGCCGGAAACTTTATTTACTAATCAAAACCAACTGGGGGCAGGGGTCCCTCAGTGTCTTACATGCAGATGTACAGATTCTCATGCAGTTTTGGGGACCCAAATTAATATAATACAAGCATTTGACCAAACCCACTACATTTCCCCCTTTTTGTCCAGTTAAAAAGGTTCTTTTCTCTCAGATGTAAATTGAACATTATTATAACAATTATGTAACTTGTAAGGTATGATATACAACTTAAAACACCCAGTCCATCATATTTGGCAATTTACATACATTATTCTATCATCTGTCCTAACTTAAAGAGTTTGTAATTCTATACTTGAATTATGTTTTGATTTTTAACTTGTATTACCATCTGAAAACCATCCTTTCAAAGCTAGAGCATCTGCTTTAATGCTAAACAACTTAATCTTCAACTCCATCAGAGATCTGAGAATGAATTAAATATTACCTGAATATATATGAAGCACAAAAACATAGCTTCTAAAACTTAAACAATTTGTAGAGGAAGTTGTCTGCATGGACAGTCCCCTATATTCCTCATAACACTGGAGCATCTACCTTCAGCCTTCTGGCCCAGAACCATCTGACAGGCCTTAAGTGAATCGGGAATTTTGAGGGACTATCTTACCCTGTTTTGGCAGAGCTAAGCTATCGACTATCCCACATTGTGTGTCTTTTTCTGGACAATATATATATTTTTTTTTTTGTCTGCAAATGAATTGGGGCAATTCATGCCCAGTAGTTATCTTGCCACAATTGGAGAAACTCTATACAGAGGTTATGATGCTCAATATCTTCTTTAAAATGTGAAGGGGATATTGTCAGGAGCAGACATATCTCCTAGTCAAAAGATGTATTAATAATGAAATTATTTTAAATGCCATATTCTGTGACTCTGATTCTTTTGAAGATATATACATATATATAACCCTTGACTACTCTTAGCTATTTACTATTTGAATACTATTGAAAACATATTATTATAATAATTATATCAGAATTTAATTATTATCATATTAAATCAGAATTTAATATTATCATAAGTTTACTATCTGATCTTAACTTGCATTACTTAATCATCGTAAACAGTTTGTAATAGCAGCTATTAGAAGGACTGGGTCTAAGCCTTGTGTCCTTAAGTGAGTTGCATAGGCACAAGGCCTAAGAGTAACAAAATTAATTTTAAATTCTGTATCAATAGACAAAAATGTATACCAATGACAACCTTAAACCTGTATCAATATATAAATTCTGTACCAATGTAAGAAAATATAACTTCAATTCTGCATCAAAATGTAAAGATTTCTACCAATGTAAGATTAAGTCTATAAAATGTTTTATATAAGAATAAATTTAGCAATCCATCTCATATTCTAATTTCTTATAATATCACTCTATTCCCTTTTTTCTTTTCAACACTCTTCCTTTTACCTAAGAAAGAAAGGATAGAAAATAGGAAAGGAAAGACAGAAATCCTCAAGTCTAAGATCTCTATTTAGTTTCCTCCCTGTCCAAAATTATGACCATTTCCAAATTATCCCTTAAAATAACAACTTATATATAATTTATAAAATAACCATAACCAGACACCCAAACCTAAGGAATCAGGATGACCACCCTCCACAGCTTCTTCCTGCTGAATTGGGGTGATGAATTTTTTTAAGGAGTGGGGAGAGATAGGAAAATTGTAAAATTGATTAGACTTAAAACTAGCTTTAACATTTTTATTCAGTCTCTGTATACTTAGAAAGTTCACTGAACTTCTGACTGGATCCATCTGAAAGGCTGGATAAACCAAGGTCATCAGGAATCAGCAGCTATTCCTGAAGCTGTTCTGTGAGCAAGTCTGTGGAAACAGCTTTAGAAGGCAAGGAGCTGGAACAGCAGGTCATTTCAGTGTCCTTGAGGATGAATCTTGTCAGAGCTGCATCTTGCTGTTTCATTGTGCAATATGAATCTTATAACCAAATTTTTAGCACTATAAAGGTATTTTTATGAATGGTGCAAGGTGCACAGATCAGTTAAGGATAAATTTTTGCTCCTTGTTTGAGCAGGTGAAAGACAACCATCTTCTTTATGAGTTAATTTGATTGACAGCCAATTGTAATAAGTCTTCATTCATGCCATGTGAAGGATGGCATGATGAATCTTAAGGATTCTATAACCAACAAGATTTTTTGGCTAATTTTATCTGAAGATTTGGCCAGAGATATTTTTATGTCTAAGCCAGTTTCAGGGCCGTTCCTACATGGAGGGATCAACATATCATGTTACATGTCTTGTTTGGTCTTCTTGAATATTTCTTTTCTGTCTGTAGCCAAGATCTTCAGGGGTTCTTACCCTATCATATCTGATCCATATCACTTTGGAAGGGGCCAAAGCCTTTTCTTCTTTCCTGTTAACACAAATAAAGAGCTTCTCTCCCAAAACAGCATGTCCTTGGTCCAGCAACCCTAAATCACCAAAAGTATAGATTCATTCAAATTAGCAGCCTTCTTTTTCCTGCTCTGTTTTGACCTCTCTCACAGAAGATTCATAATATCATACCATCAAACTTATAACCCCCTGCATTTTGATAATTAAAACAATTCAAAGCAATTAAAGCAATCTTAAACAATTATTATTATCTATTAAGACAGGGCTCCTTCTCTATCTCCTGACTTTGTTCCTACATAAGATCAAAGGCCTAAGTTTCTATTATCTGTTGAGATATAGTCTTCTCCTTATCCATGCCATTGATCCTACATTTGAGATCAAAGGCCTACATTTATTTATTCATCCATGCATACTTGAAAACAATGAGGCAATTTTTATTCTAAGGAGATTACTATCTCTGTGGATATATATAATTATATTACCTTTCTCTTTAAATTAGTTGAAATAATATCCTTTCCTATTTAACTTCAATTAAATTCCCTTCTATTTACTGCATAAGCCCATTCTCAGGCTAACAATGTGTCATATGCCAGGCTAAGCAATCCCAGAAATCCCTTGGAGCCTACATTCAAAGAACCCAGTTCCTTATGATAGCATTGACTTCTTAAACTTCAATTTTTTTCTATTCTTTTTATTTGATTGCAGGAGGCATAAAGCCTTGCTCTCTGCCCTCTGAACAGCACAGCAGGGGCTCCCAACACCTCTGAGCTCAAGCTCTCTGAGGCAGCTTAGAAGCCTTTGAGATGGGCTCAGGCTGGATCCTGAGCCCACCACCCAGCTTTGTCTGGGTCAGATTGGGGGACATAGCTGTGTCCCAGCTTATACCATGAACCCCAGAATGATGCATGTCAATTTTCCCAGTCTCCACCCCACGCAGCGTAGGCAAAAAATGTGCTACTCTGCTAAGATACCAACTCTCTCCACCTCCTAATCCTAAAGACACAGCACATGTTTTCCATTCAGGAAATTTCCAATTAATTTTTAAGAATGAGTTCTTGCCCCCACATTAGGTGCCATTTGTAGCAGTATCCAATTAAATACTCAAATAGATACTGGCAGCTGTGGCACATTCCTCACATTCCCCAATGTTCTGGGGCCCAAATGAAAGACACATACACACAAGCCTTTCTATGTTCATATGCCTTAAACAGCTCAATGACTGGGCCACTTCCTAACCTCCACATCTAATCCACCACCTTCCAATATTCCCAAGTCATTACTTGGGAATCTATATTCCATCTTTGGTGCACTGAACCCAGTTGGGCAGCCCTCTGAGGACCGCTCTTCCCTCTACATGGCAGCTATGCTGTCTGTCCCACACCTTCTCATGCATGGCATCTCCCTTCTCCTCTACCTTCTCCTGGCATGGTGGATCTCCTTCTCCTTTCCTCCTTCCTCTCCTTCCCTAGCCTGGGAATCCTAAAAGTCCTTCCTCTGTCTGCCCTGCCCAGCCATTGGCTGCTGGCAACTTTATTTACCAATCAAAACCAACTGGGAGCAGGGTCCCTCAGTGTCTTACATGCAGATGTGCGGATTCTCGTGCAATTTTGGGGACCAAAATTAACATAATACAAGCAGCATTAGACTAAACCCACTACAGTCCTTGTCTTAAGGTTTCTATTGCTGTGATGAAACACTGTGACCAAAAAGCAAGTTGGGGAGAAAAGAGTTTATTTTGCTTGTACTTCCATATTGCTGTTCATTATTAAAGGGAGTCGAGACAGGAACTTTGAGGCAGGATCCTTGAGGCAGAAGCTGATGTAGGAGCCACAGAGGAGTGCTGCTTACTGGCTTGTTTCCCCTGACTTGCTCAGCCTGCTTTCTTATAGAACCTAAAACCACCAGCCCAGGGATGGCACCACCCACCATGAGCTGGTCCCTCCTCCACTGATCACTAATTGAGACAATGCCTTACAGCTGGATCTCATGGAGGCATTTTCTCAACTGAGGCTCCTTCCTCTCTGATGACTCTAACTTAACGTCAAGTTGACACACAAAACCACCAAGAACAGTCCTGGAGCTATTTCCTCTTGTGTCTTTGTGTTGTCTTCCTTCTGTGTATGTGTCTCTGTCCACTATGTCCATATTTCTCATCTTACAGGGACATCAGTAATGTTGACCCACCCTGATAGCTTCATTGTAAATTCATTACATTGGCAAAGGTTCTAGACAAGCATGGGGGCCTAGGAAACTGCTCCTTTATTGAGGAGCAATATCTAACTAGTAACACTGCCACTTTTCTTCATCCACCATGCCTCATCTCCCTTACCCCTCCCTTCTCTCTCTCATACTTCTTAAGGAGGATCCTCTGGTAGATGCCTGTGTGCTAGAGAACATTAGATTCTGAAAGACTCCAGATCCACTTGTCAGTGATGTTGCAAGTTTGCATCATTACCCCTTTTACAAACGAGGCAACTAAGGGACAGAGACCTAAGTCACCCACTCAAGAGGTATGAGTGGGAAGTGGTAGGCAGGAGAGCTGTTCACACTCAGGTGCAGCTGAGCCCAGAGAAAAACTCAACCCCTATATCACAGCACCTCATCCTGAGGAGTCACGGTATGTTCACTGAACCTGCCCTGAAATGACAGGACCTCAGGAGAGAGCTGTGCTCTCCATGAAAGAGCATGAGCTAGGAGTGACGTTCTGTATGCCAGAAGGGAATGATGGCCTCAAGTGCTTCCACCACTAGGCTACAATACTCAGAATACCTTTGTGAACCAATCCAAAGCCCCTGGCCACTGAATTATGATGGTTGGAGATGCTCAAGACAGACTCACTCTAACCTTCCCAGAGTTGGACTCAGCATGATTCTAGCTCAGCTCCAGGCTGGCCAGTGGCCACTTGTATATCAGCAGTATCCAGTGTAATAATGACTTAGAGCTCTGCATCCGAGCTCTTCTCACTTCTCCTCACCCACCATCCATAAAAGCACAGTACCCTACCCACATTCTGGCCCAGGAATAACCCTGTATAACTGGTGCTCCCTGGAGCCCACACATTCTCCCCCCCCCCATCTGTCTACCCACCCCCCGCTAAGGCAGTGAAGGTGGTGGCATCCAAACACCACTTATTGCACAGTGATCGTCTGGATTCAGGATACTGAAATAACCTTCCTTGCCACTTCCCCAGCATTGAGAATACTCTGTGCTGCTGTTTGCCAACAGGGGCCTGACTGGAATGTTTACACTTCCTGAGTACAAGGGCCCTTTTCCTTTGTAAATGTTCTAGAACAAAAGGTCATTGAGCCCTATCTCTGCCCAACCCAATCCTTGACAGATCCCCAAAGCCTTTGAGTGACAAGTCCAGCTCAATAGAGGCCAGCAGTCTCAGTGGGCAGGAGAAAATTGGCTTGCTACATTATTTCTCGAAAGCCTTCTGGAAGGTGACAGAAGTTATCACTCTGACTCTACTTCCAAAGCCACTTCGTCCCTGGGTAATATCAAAAGTGAGAAGAAGGCTACCCCTATACAGCACCTAGAGCCAGTGGACCACTGGGCCACTGGGCCACACTCCAACATGACCTCCCAGATTCCTCTGTGAGGCTCACAGCCCCACCATCCTGAACCCAGCTCAGACACCTGCAAAGAACCCTTAGGAGTGACTGTAGCTAAGCTGCCCATCTTCAGAGGGCCCATACCCAAGGCTAAGCTGCCCACCTTTGGAGGGTCCATGCCAATGAGCACACAGGAGAAATGCCACCACAGAGGTCTTGCCTTCCAACCCAGCCACTCAGAGCCTTTCTCTCCTCATGCCTACATCCCCTTAGCTTGCCTGAGAACTCATCCCCTCCCCCTAAAGGTATTGTGCTCCCCACACCCACACCCCTGCACCTGGGCTTCTGTTCTCTGCCCTGGTGACTGCCAGGAAACACCTATAACTAATCTGCTACCATAGAGAATCTGTTATCCCATGAGGTCCCTGCTCTGTGAAGCCCCCTGAGCCAGGATTATGCTTGCAGGTTTGCCTGTCCAAGTGTCTGCTGCAAGCCCTCAGTGAATGCAGAATAGGTGAGGGTAGGGGAGCAGCAGAACACTTAGCTTCAAGGAATGGCATGTTCTCTGGGTGTGGGTGGACCCCACTTCCCTTTTGATCTGTGCAGATGGGCCAGTTGGGCACTCAGCCAGCTGCTGGAACTTCCGGATGAGGTAGAGTGAGGGTAAGGAATCACAAATCTGGAATGGCTGGCAGACCCAGTTCTAAGTCTATTCTACCTAACAGCCCTCCCCTCTACTCTTGTATGACCCAGCTGGCCCCAAGGTCCTGACTCACCGCTCAGTGAACACAGCCTCCTCCAACAGCAGCCTAGGTTCCTCCCCTCCCCACCCCTAACTCCCAAATCCATCACACCTAAAGCCTTCCTGCACTCCTGAGCACATCAGCCTCCCTGTGTCCACCCTCATCTAACTCCTGCCATGGGTGCCCCTGTCCCTGACTAACGTTTCCCTAAAGGTGTTCCCAGGTCAAGGAGGCGCAGATGACAGATAATCTTAAAGGTAGTACCCATGAGTGAACCTCATAAGTCAGGGACACAGTAGCTGAGGACTGGGCCAGACAGCTGTCTTCTGCTCAAAAGACAGGAATAATGCCTCTTATACAACTCATACTCAGGACCCCACAGCTGCAAATGAGTTTCAAAGAAAAATTGTGTTGGACCTGCCGGGGACAAGGCAGAGCCCGGAGGAAGTGGTCCATCGCAGCTGGGATCAGATACCCAAGCTTGCATCCCAGATAGCCTACTCATCTGAGCAGCTTGGGCAGTCTTTGGCCTCCTTCCTACATGTGTGATAGTGGCTCCCTACAGGGTAGGTAACCACCTCCTCCTTCAGGGAGAGTACTCTGGGAGCACAGGACACACACACACACACACACACACACACACAGACACACACACACACACACACACACACACACAGACACACACACACGGGGTGCCACAAGCAGTGGGGCCCAGCTTCCTCATTGGTAGCCTAGCCACCCACCAGAAGCCAGAGGAGATTCCTCTCAGAAAAGTACCAAAAGCCCATAGGCATCACCTCATGGGTCTGACTCTGACCTTGCTCCCTCAGACGGAGGGTGTGAAGATTGAACCCTTCGAAAACCACTCAGCCCTGGAGATAGCAGAGCAGCTGACCCTGCTGGATCACCTTGTCTTCAAGAGTATTCCTTATGAGTAAGTGGGTGTGGCTGCGGCCTCCTCTCCCCCTCCTCCCTCCTCAGCACATCTCTGACTCTAGCTGTGTGAACTCTCCAAAGCTTGCAAAGAGCTCTCCTCTCCTGCTCCTTCTTTGCCTATTCACGCAATCACACCCCTCTCTCCCCGTATGCACACTTTTCTGGAAGTATCTCTAATTCAGAATCCTCTTTCTGGGGGTGCAGAAAGCATCCATGTTTATTTGCACACAGGCATATGTGTGTGTGTATATGTGTGTATGTGTGTTTCCCTCTCTTTCTCTCAGTGTGTGTGTGTGTGTGTGTGTGTGTGTGTGTGTGTGTACATGCCCTAGGAACAAATTTTGGGAATGGCCTTGGACTTCAATGCAGCCTCAGCAGGCCTGCGGCTGTCTGCCCTGCCCTGTCTCTAGTCACCCTGGTTTTCCCTGTAATTACACAATCTTATGTCTCTCTCTTCATCTAATGATCAGCATGCATTTGTGAACACTGTTCATGTCCTTAGCCGTGCATTCGAAGTTAAGATGGCTTTCTGTTTTCGTTTTTATTTTTAAAGCTAAACTAAACTTCCTCCCAAACAAGGCATTTCTCTGAATTTCCAATAATTATTATGTAACAATTTCTCGACATTGCTATTACCATGTCTAAGGCCACAGATCATCAGAGCCTTCAGTGCATTTAGTTTGCCTTCCAGAGGCATGTTCATAACCTCACGGACATGAGTATAGCCTAACCTGATGACAGGGTTGGCCTGGAGATCTACAAACCCCCAGGATGTGGAAGCAATATTACTCCTGCCTCCCTCTGGTAGCAAGAGCGAGATGGATGTTCACCGATGCTACCTCCCCAACGCTTCACTAGTCTGTGGAACTTTACTCAAGTGCCTCTACTGGTCACTTAGCAACGTGGGCAGTCTGTGGCTTCCCCATTAGGTTCCCTGTGCCAGAACACACTGCTTGGAACTGGTTTTCAGTTCTTTTATCCATTTATCCTTTTATCCATTTCAACCCAGGGCCTTGAACATACTATGCCCTAGCACCAAACCCTTTTTGTGGCTATGTATCACCTTATTCTGAAGACTAACTATTCTGGATCCCACCCTCAGCTGTGTAGCCACGGCCAACTTGCTTCACTACTAAAATGTAGAAACAAGATCCATAGGAAAAATCTGCTGTACTCAGCCACCTCTTACCCCATCTCCTTCCAGTCTCATGATGGCCTCCTATTTCACAGATGAGGAAAGGACCCCAGATGCAAAGCGCTTGTCTGAAAGCACCCCCCACTGAAACAGAACTAGACTTGAGCTCAAGGTTCCTTCCTCTCTAGGCCTCTGCAGAGGGCTGCTCCCCTAGAAATGATCACCTCAAAAAAGCAAAAGAGTAACCCAACACTGAATGAGCACAGCGGAGCTTATTTCATCTACTCTGGGTTCCCCTTTCCTCCCTGCAGGGAATTCTTTGGCCAGGGCTGGATGAAGACCGAGAAGTATGAAAGGACACCTTACATTATGAAGACCACCAAACATTTCAACCATGTGAGTACGCATGCGTGTCGCAATGCCTTTCTGCCAGGCTTTTTATTGGTAAGGCCACCAGAGGGTCAAGTGGAGGGCAGGCAGGTCCACTCTCAACCTTGTAGCCAGGGACAACTCGGTTCACTTCAGTCTCAGTTTCTTCACCTGTTAAGCAGATGATCGTGAAAGGACCGTGTAAAGATCAACTGGGATGGTCATCTCGAGCCATCAGCTGACAATGGCTCCTCGGGAGCCTCTTCAGGCCTGTAGTCACCACAACGGCCTCCTCCTTAGGGAGGGGTCACAGCAGACCAGTAGCAGAAAGGATGGAAAAGACCCAAAGCATTCTTGCTGTGTTTCTTATTGTTGTGTTAGCTCATCTCAGCCTTAGAAATAAGCAAAATGAGCTGACAACTTCTCTCTGATATGAGCATTACCCAAACTCTTCTGTCTTTCCAGTTGTCATCTAGGAGTTTCATCTACCCTAGACAGGATGGTGTAATGTACTAGCAACAACATTTCCTTGGTTGTGTTAGGTTTGTGCCGAAGGCACAGGATCTTTGAAGATTAGAAAATCTATGTAATTCTCATTTGCCATATCAGTGGATTATAGGAATCAGATGACCATCACAGCAGCTGGAGAACAAATTTTGAATAAAAATCAATTTATGAGTTGGTGAGATGAGTCAATGGTTAAAAGCACTTGCTGCTCTTGCAGAGGACCTGGGTTCAGTTCCAAGCATCCATGTTATGTTGCTCATAACCTCTAACCTCTAAGTACAATTCTAGAGGATCCAATGCCTTCTCTGGCCTTCATGAATGAGGCACACATAAATATTCTCAGGCACACACACATACACACATTTCCTGCATGGTGTATAAGACGTCTCCTCAAGGTAGCACTGAAGAGACTAGAGGCCCCAGAGATGCTGAGAACAAGGCTGGGTTTGAGCCAAGGGCTTGAGACTACCACTGGACAGAGTTGGGATAGCCCCTCAACTGGCTCTTCAATTCCCAGCTCCCAGTACTCTCTCCACCACTGGCTTTTCTGGAGGAGGGCAGTTAAGAGGGGACAAAACATAAAAACAGAAAAGTGACCCTGTGTGAGTGACAAAAAGGGCTTGAGCTGACTGATTAGGGCACTGAGATCAGACTGATGCAACACACATAGACAGACAGGCAAACACTCGCGCGCGTGCGTGCACGTTCACACACACACACACACACACACACACACACTGGCATACAATGTTCTCGGGATCTCTTCCCAGAGAACGGGGGCTAAAAAGGCTTCAGAGGCTAAAGCTAGAGAAGGCTTGTGGTTACAAGGGGCACTTGCAAAGTTCTTTAATAAAAGTAGCCTTTAATATTTCACATAATTGCCTAGCACCATGTTCTATATGAATAGCAATCTCATTTGAAGTTTACATCACCCCTAGGAGATGGGGGCTCCTCTCACATTCAAGATCCTGAGATGCAGAGGTCTCAAAGGGTCTGCTGATTGGCATGTGGCACCACATGTGTGTTCCATTGCTGCACAATGGAAGATGACTATATGAGAAAGGAAAAAAATACTCCTGTGAAGATACCTGTAATTCCAACATTGAAGAGGCTGAGGCATGAGGGTAACAAGTTCAAGGCCAACCAAGGCTACATAATATCTCAAAAGAAAATGAAGTTGTGTCGATGTAGCTCAGGGCTGGAGTGCTTAACTAGTACATACAAGGCCCTGAGCTGGGTCTCCAGCACTGATAAAAATCTCTCCCAGCAATTTCCCCGCATGGTACTCCATTCTCTGCATCCATGGGACTCCTCTTCTCCTAGCCTTGTACCAGCCCTGAGAACATTTGTACACAACATCTTTATTCTCTAGTTTAGTCAACACAAGTAAAGAGCCTTCTATGGTCAGGGGTGGGAGCACATGATGTCACTCGTCCTGGTCACAGACAGCATCGTATATCAACCCCAGCAAAAATAGTTTCCTGACAAACATCAGTGCCCTTGTCAGCCAGGAAGAAATGAGGAAGGCACAGTATTGCAGTGCTAGAGAGAAAGGTGCAGCCTGGCCCTGGAACTCTGTGCACCCAGGATGGGTATTCATTGATACTGTGGAGTAGGCACTATGGGAAAGATTTCCCATCTCCTTTAACCCATGACACTGAGTCTATAGAGAAAGAAACTGAAGATGAAAGAGATTAAATGGTACTGCCCATGTGACGTAGAAAACTTCCCCCTTTGAACTCACACAGTCCTCTGGAGGCTGCCCTTATGACTGTTTGGCACTTGGCATCTCTGTTCACACCCATCACACTGCTCAGAGATAGAATGTGTGCCTCTGTGCCAGGGGATATCTTAATCTCTGACATAGTTCAATCTTCTATTATCCCTTTGCCTCTAATATCTTTGTCCTATTGATTGGCATTTGCTAGGATCTCCAGCACTAGGACCAGACTTGAGTAAGACAGGCATGCATCCAGGGTACAAAACAGAAGGAGCCTCCCACCCTCCACACTCACACCCTAGTGCCTCAGTTACCCTAGCTCTCTCCAGGACAATGTGGAATGCAGATGGAGACTGTGGGCCCTGTTCTTGCTTTTACAGGAAGAGCTTTTAATCTTCTCCTATGTAAGAGGAGATAAAGTTAGAAACATGCCCTTCTATTCCTTGAATGTCAATAATTTTTACCATGAATGTTGACTGCTTAATTTTTCTTATTTATTTTTAATGTGTATGTGTGTGTGCCTGAGAATATTTATGTGTGCTTCATTCATGAAGGCCAGAGAAGGCATTGGATCCTCTAGAATTGTACTTAGAGGTTATGAGCAACATAACATGGATGCTTGGAACTGAACCCAGGTCCTCTGCAAGAGCAGCAAGTGCTTTTAATCATTGACTCATCTCACCAACTCATAAATTGATTTTTATTCAAAATTTGTTCTCCAGCTGCTGTGGTGGTCATCTGATTCCTATAATCCACTGATATGGCAAATGAGAATTACATAGATTGTCTAATCTTCAAAGATCCTGTGCCTTGGGCACAAACCTAACACAACCATAGCATATAAATAACTGGGTACCTAATTTTTCTTTCTTGTATTGCCTGTCTCTGGTGCTAGAATAAACACAGTGGTGGCTTTGTAGAATAAATTAACAAGTATTCTTTTTGTTTTTCTCTTCTGTGGTGGATCTCACTGACTTGTTATTTGTGGTTTTAAAAAAAAAAAGTTCTTTTTTTTTTCCAGTTCTTTTTAAAGAGTTTTTATTCCAGTGTTTTCTACGTGGAAACATATTTTAATTACTTTGACAAGATGTGTCAGTGGGAAAACCTTCTGCCAAGGCTGATAACCCGAGTTCCCTACTGGAACCCACATGGTAGAAGGAGAGAACCAAGTACCTCAAGTTGTTCTCACACGCACTTGGGAATATGCCAACCCACCCTTCTGCATACACACATACACACAGAAATAAATAATAAACAGATGTAAATAAATTAAAATTCAACCTCCCTTCTTGGCACCTATGTCATAGCAACTGCTTTAGAGAAGTTTTCTTGTTTCTGTGTAATTGTCTCTTAACACCTTTGTTTTTTTTTTCAATAACACGTCTTTTTTTAACCTTTTGAAAGACTATTAACTTTTACCAGCATACAAATAAGTATGTTTATTTCATTCCATTGCTTTCATATATTATTATTATTATGCTTCATTTACTTTCTGTTTTAAAATATGATAGACACAAGGCAACATGCAGGGAAGCAGATGTTTCCTGATTCCCCAGCTCCTTGCAATTCTAGTTCCCTGATGTCTGGGCCCCAGTTCCCACCCCCTAGCCACTCCAGATCTAATCCCCACATAATTTGTTAGTTTGAATGTGATTGTTGGCAGGGTGCAAGATTCCAAGGAAGTCTAGTCTACTGCATATGGGAAACCAAGAATGTGTCTTATTCCAGAAGGGAACATGGTGGGAAGTCCCCTCAGCACCAGGCTTGTCATAAGTGTTTATTCTTCCACATGAACTTTAGGGTCACTCTATCAGGTTCCAAAGCAGCTTTCACTGGATGTTGAAACTGTTTTACATTGAACTCGTAGGTTAGTTATGAAAGAATGGTACTTACTCGAGCAACAACCTTTTTTTCCCGTGAAACATCCTACATGGTTCTCATTCACTTAAATTCCAAGGTAACTCATAGATCTCTTGTTATTTGGGTGGCAAAAATCTTTGTCATTGTATTTTTTGCTGATCCGTTTTTATTTTCGTTTATTGAGGTAAGGTCTTCTTACTATGTAGCTCAAGCTGGCCTCAAACTTTGGATACTCCCGCCTATGTCTCTTAAGTACTGGGATTGCTACCATCCTCAGCTTCATTGTGTTTTTTTATTGAGCATCACTAACTTATAGGGTAAAGTCTCCTTTTTATATTAAGCATTTGTTCTGATAGTTTTTCAGTTCATTGTTTGGGGATTTTTAACAAGAAATAGTGTCTGTAAATAATGATTTATTATTTTTACAATATTTATTTCTCATATTTTTTCCTATCTTATTGCATTGGCTTAAAGGTCAGTAACTTCATTGCTTCAGAAATTATCCGACATGAGGACATCACCTCAAGGGCAAGTGCCATCGAGAAGTGGGTGGCTGTGGCTGACATATGCCGCTGCCTCCACAACTACAATGCTGTGCTGGAGATCACTTCCTCCATCAACCGCAGCGCAATCTTCCGACTCAAAAAGACATGGCTCAAAGTTTCTAAGCAGGTGCGGACAGAAAGCTGGCACTGCTGCCAGATGGATCTGGGCTGGGGTTGGGAGCAGGGAAACCCAGAATCGTCAGGTGTGAACAAAGGACTGAGCTGAGGGTTCAGATTTCCAGGGAAACAGTGTCAGTTAGGACCAGATATCTAGCCCACAGATGTGGCAGTGAACTTGTGAAACTTCAGTTCCTACTTGGACAATTAAGATCCCACTGTGGGAGCCATAAGGCAGCAATTATTGGTAACAATACTCTTCATCTTGGTTTGTGACAAGAGCAATGACTTCCTAAGACTCCCAGCCAAGATTTGAAGAGTAGCTAAGATATTCCTTTCTAAGACTCCACTTCCACCAGCTATCAGGGTAACTGTAATCTACTGGATAATTGGTAATCTTACATCTAAATTTAATCTCTGTTAATATGGAGCATGATTCTGAAAAAGCATTAAGATGGATCTTCTTAGGCAATAAAGTTCTGTGCACAAGAGTCATGAGGGATAGCTCATAAGAAGAAATCTCCTTAACAGAGCACACTACAAGGCACTTCAGCACTTCCTTGGTGAATTTTGTGGGTGCCCCAACCCCGGTTCCCACATCTGCAAGAGAATAGACAAGCACCACCAGAGATAAGTAAGCCTCTAAAGGCACCTATAATGTGACAGTGGCATCTACAGTCTTTCAGGTTAGAGAGCCTTGTAGGACCCAGCATCACCATGGAGCCTGCCCCATCTGCAGCCCTCGAGATTTGCATCTTATATCCCCTTCATTTCTTCCTTTATTGCCTGTCTTCTGTTATCTTCCCTGAGCTAGTAGCAGGTTGTGATCTTACCCACTAGAGCTCATCAGCTCCATAAATCTTCCTTCTTAGATAAGCATCTGAACCAGGAAAGCTTTATAATGTGCCTGTCTTTTGTCCTACCCTGCTTTGTGGGCACTCCAGCCCCTGATTACAACTGAGCTAGAGTCTATAGGACCACCCCTTTACATCTCAGTGAGACTGGGCCTCTTCCTTATTGACACACTTGATGCCCAGATCAGGGTTAGAGCCATGGGAGATGTCTTTATTGTTAGTAACTCCATGAAAAAATAGAAGCTGGGAACTTCAGGGACTGTTGCCCACACAGGCACATGCTATCATAAACTGAAGTCAGGGGTTGAACAAAACCCTGCAGAAGTCCCAAGTCTTCTGAGTCAATATGACTTGTCAAGGATTAGCCTGGGTCATAGGGAGTCTATTCCAGTTCAATATTTACTCTTCCCTCCCTGTTGGATGATGACACCCTTTCCAGGGATCCCCTAGACTGGGCTTCACTTCCTGTCCCACAAGGTTCTCCTAGAATGCACATGCTGTATTTCTTGGCTATATTTCCTCAGCATCGCCATCTTCGTGGAGTCGAGGGATATGGAGATCATGGTCATTCTGAAATCATCCATTCTCTTCCACGAGAGTCTAAAACAAGAGCAGTTAGTGGTCAGTATATGCAGCCTGGCCTGCATTCTAGAACATCACTCAGAACGAGGAGCCAGCAGACCTAGTCTAATAAAAAGTAACGATGCCTCAGGAAGCACATACAGGCCTCAGCTTTTGCTGGTAGACTGAACTGGCTGGCTTCTCTGGCCTTTCTGTCTGTGTAGAGTTATGAATCTACACGGTACTTGGCTCTAATGGCTTCTGGAAAGCCATGTGCATGGCCCCACCAATAAAAGCCAGGTTCCTTGTCTCTCTGAGGACTCTTGTGACCCACCACGATGGCCGCATTTCCTAAAGACCCTGAGACAAGTCTCATTTTTATCACTTTCTTCAGTATGTCAGCCTAATTCAGTAAAGCATGATGTCAAATCCAGACAGGCCCTAAAGAAAGGTCAAGTGTGCTTTGAAATTTTGTGTTTCTCCTTTCTGCTTTCAGTACCCTTCCCTGTCATCTTTCAAACAATTTCTGTCCCTTGAGGAAGTGTCTAATGTGACTCTATGGGATAACAACAATATGTGATATGCCTGTGGTTCCTCACCCCACAGAGGCTGAATCTGTAGGGGCAAAAGCCAGTCTTCAGCTCCTTATATGCCTTGGCCTCTTTAAGAAAAGACATTCTTCATCACTTGATGTCTTCTATTTGATAAGCAGGAAAAGAAAATATTTTGGAGGCCTCAGAAGCATCTTCCTTCTTGACAATGTTCCTGATATAGACTCTTTGCTTGTTCCTTGATTCCAGTAACATATCTAGAGCTTCTACCTTTTCTGCCAACTGATGTCCAGAGAGCCTCAAGATCTAGGGGCCTAGTACCCCAGGGAGCATTAGAAAGAGGGAGCTCTAGGTCCAACCTAAACACATGATGTGCTTAGGAACACAATAAGAATGCTCCATGGCCTTCCAAACTCTATCCTGGATAGAGCACTGCAGCCCAAAGTACAGTCTCCATGTACACAGTAGGCATGAGGCTGTCGAAGAAACAAATTGTACCCTGCTCAGAGCCATAGCTGGCCCCCACACAGAAGTAGCCTACATAGGGCCAGTGAGATGGCTTGGTAGGTAAAGTGGTCACTTCGTGACCTGATTCAATCCCCAGAGCCCATGGTAGAAGGAGGACTCCTGAGGCATTTCTTCCAACCTCTACATACATACACACACACACACACACACACACACACACACACACTAAAAAATAACCTGTATGGAATGTCTAAGGAGGGAGGATTTGCTCTTGTGCATGCTGAGGGTGGGTGACAGAGGCTGAGAAGGTCCCATATCTGTTGCTAAATCCACCTCCCACATCTGACCTGAATCCATCCTGGGTCATTTCTCTGCACATGAGTGGACAAGGAGAGAAGAGGGTACCATCATATGAAGAGCTGGTATGGGCAGTCACCAAGATCCTGGCAGAGATTAGCCTATGAATTTCAGGCTGCTGAAAGCTAGTTTTAAAAGAAACTCAGTCATATGCCTTAGCTTGGTGTAGATTCTGTTCTGCTGTCATATGCCTGTCATCAGATGGGAATATGTTTGTTCTTTGAGCAGGGTCAATCTAAACCCCAGAGCTCCTGCTCTAAGGAGCCAAACCAGTCAAGGTCTCTGTCCTGTCTTCCCCCTCAAAGGGTGCGCACTGAGCATCCATCAGCGTGGATGTTCACACTGCCATGTTCTGTGACCGCACACACTGTGGCCTGTGACTATGTCCATCTGGGGCTGATCAGTACTCCTGGTCTTGTGATGCATGACCATCCTTGTTATGGTTTCTCAGCTACATTCTGGATTTTGAGGCCCAGATCTGGGTAGGAAACATTAATCCCTCCCTCCCTTTTATAACTAAGGGAACTAAGTATGTCAAAGAGACATCCCGTAGACCAGGCAGGGAAGGGAGCACAGAGATGGACGCAGTGCAGGCCACTCTCCTGGGAATGCAGCTGTTCTTGCCAGACAAACCGAGCTGCCCATCCTCTGCCCTGCTCATGTGTCGCCCAGGCCTGGATGATCATTTTACACACCCTTAGCCAAGCATTTCATCCTTTCTACCCAAGCCTTTCCTTCTCTGATGATCCGTCCCTCTGCCATCCTTTTCCTCAATTCTTGACCTTGGGTGGCATTCCTGGCCATCAGAGTAAAGATGTGAAAAATTGTCAGATCCGTTCTGTCCAGCTCGTGGAAATGTCCTAAAGGCTGGCATATCCCTCGGTGGCAAGGCACTTACTTGGTATGTCAGAAGCTCCAGATTCAGTCCCCAGCACTGAAAATAAAACAAAACAAAAAAACCCATGGCCACAAAAATTCTACTTAGTTATTAACACAAACGCCCTTCACTCAGTCCTTCTAAATCACCAGTTCTCAGGATCTCACCAGTTTCCAGGGTCGTTGCTGACTTCAGTGTTCTAGGAGATGTATGTGAAGAGAGGTGCTTATGACAGAGATTGAGCCTAACTCCTAAGGAGATCAGGGATGAGGTTGCCAGGCACAGAAAGTCTCCAAATCCAAATGTGGCCTGGAGCCCCAAGGTTGGATAATGGGCTAGAGCCTGGGGCTTGGGGCCTGGATGTGTGTTGAATGTTAGTAAATGCTTCTGATTCCTTCCAGACGAAATCTTTGCTTGACAAGCTCCAAAAGCTTGTGTCGTCAGATGGCAGATTTAAGAACCTCAGAGAAGCTTTGAGAAAGTAAGTGCTGCGTCTTCATTGTTGTGTTTAAAATTGTAGCCCGTGTTACAGAAGCATCTTCATTCAACAACCCGAGGTCTGCCTGTCCCTCTGCCTACTCACAAGACCTATAGACTCTCCAGACCCCAGCAGCCGATCACCTTTGCCCTCTATTACCTACCAGAAAAATGCCAGAGCAACTATCCATGGTTGATCATAGATTTCTTGATTCTTAAATGCAATTTTGCATTTTAGTAACTCCAATAAGCGATATGTCCAGTCAATTTATTTAAGGCAGTTGTTTCTTGTCCGTGTGAAGAAATAGTCATTGGAACAAGTACATATGTTACTAACAGTTGCATCTTAGAATCAAAGAAATGCAGTTTTACCAATAGTTGATAATTTCATCTTCCAGTTTGCAGGGCACCTCCCTGACCATTGCCATTGAATCCCATCGACACATCCTGGAATGTGAGTTTCTCAACTCCAGGACTGTTGTCACTTGGACCAGGATGGTTCTGTGTTCAAGAGTTTCCTGGTACATTGTGGGATTGGTAGGCACATCCTGGCCTTGTTTCATTGGATGCTAATGACACCTCTCCACTTAGGACTACCAGAAACATCTCCAGACATTGTGAACCCTACCCCTAAGACAGCTTGCTCCATCCTGTCTTCTTAAACAAAAGATGGGGAGCGCATGCCAGCCACTAGAGCCTGGATTTGACCTGTGCTGGTCTCCAAGACCAGTATTCTGCAGTCTGCCTTGGGTGCTGTTTCACAAGGTTCAGTTATCGCTAACAAGAAAGCCACAACTCAGCTAACTTTGGCCACATACTCTTGAGATGTGGGCTCTGAAATGACAAAGCTCTGCTTTTATTACTCCCAAGAGATGGATTCTTCAGGCGTCGATACTAGGTTCCGCCCTCATTTGTCCCTGTCTTGCTCCTGGCTGGCTGGATTCTCACTGGACCTTGGAGATACTGGGTCCCTCCAACTTCCAGGAATACTCTCTTCCCTTCTATAAGAGATCTCTTGACCAGAGCGAGTAAGAGCTCCAATACTGCACATTGGCCTGGGACAGCCAACAACTCCAGCTCTTGACATTGGCTGGAATGCCCTGCTCACTCCTTCTTCCCAATCAGCCTCACTTGCCTCCTCTTCTTGCTTCCTTTCTGCCCTACCTCTTGTCCATCCTTCACTAGCTCAGTGTGCCATTGCCTTGACCATTTCAACTTTGTTTATGTCCTCAGACAGATGTTGAACTCATCTGTGCTATCCGGCCGTCTCTCCTCCGCCCGGGCTCCCTGGAGCCCTTGTGGACTGTGCTTATACGAAGCTGCCCCTGTGCATTCACCAACTGTCCGTCTGCCTGTGGGCGTTGCTCCATCTGCCTCCTTCACACGGCTTCCTCATCCACCGCAGCCACTACTGCTACCTAACTGTCTCCGTGGCTCCCATTCTGTCTGACCCTCTCCTGACTGTCTTCCCTTTCAGGTCACCTGTATGCCTGTGTAAGTGCCTCCCCTAGAACACTCTGCTGCCTGTGGCACAGGGCAGAGAGCTCAGGGGTTTTCTGGGAACCAAGGTCTTTATGTAAGGCAGATCTGCCCTATGAAGATGGAGAGCAAACCATGTCCAGTGATGCTGGGGAGTCTGTTTCACCAGGAAAGGACCAAAAAGCAGACAATAATTAACTGACAACAGTCTTCAGGCAGAAATAGTGATCCACCCCAAGAGTTTTGTAGTGAATCTCCGGTGTGGGTCCCCACTCCTTTCATAAATCCCTGGAATCTTATTCAGCATGTTGTCACTGGGTTCTTACTCAGGTCACTCCTCATCTTACTGGTCTTAGTGATTTCCATTTAAAAATTCAGGCAGGATTCACAGGGCAGTATAGAAGACATATAGAGTTCATTGTAGAGTTTAAGATACATGTCCAAGGGGTGAGAATGAACTAGAAGGGGACCACTGTGGGGACCTACATCCTTAGGTAGGCATCGCACTCTAAAGATCTCTGGTTCAGCTTTCTAAAAAGCATTTCCCTGTCCAAGTGGCTGATGGGTCCATTTGGATTAACTCTTAACAGTGGGGCAATGCTGTATATTTGTTCAAGAACAATCTTAGAAGATAGTTATCTATTGATGACCTCCTAGGCAGTTCAGAATGTCCTAGCTTAGGCTAGGAATGTAAATTGGTTGGTAGAGTGATTACTTAGTTTTCTAAGTTTGATCCCTGGCACCCTGGCACCAATAAAATCAGGTTTGATAGTCAGGACAGCCAAGGATAGGTAGAGAGACCCAGTGGCAAAAACAAACAAACAAAAAAAATTAGATGTGATGGTATTCACTTTTAGTCCCAGCACAGCGGAGATGGAGACAGGTCCAAGGTCTGTACCTCACATTCCACCATGGCAAGAGTCTCAAGTGGCCAGAGGAACAATTTTATCTCTGTGCTGAGCTGAGAGGAGGTTGCCATGGTGCACTATCTCAGGAGTCCCCCAAAGATGTTGAAAGGAGGAAGGTAGTGGCTGCTCACTCCATCATCAACCCCATTATCCCTTCCCCTGAACTCTCCCCAAGGCACCAGAAAGCTGCCATGGTACACGGACATGAGCCCATGCTCAGAGCTACACATCAGAGGTCTGGTCCATCACACCAGAGTCTCAATGTCTTGTAACTACAGACCCTGAGAATCACCCACCCTTTCCAGAAGACACTTCCAGGAAAATGGTCAGAGGGCCAGGGTTTCCTGCTCTGGCCCTCAAACATAGGTGACAAGAAGACAGGTCTTGGGAACGCCGCACTGAGTGACTGCTGGAACTTGGGCATGGGTGGCACAGCCTTTCCAGAGGTGACCGAACACAGAATAACAGTGGAAAAACTGTGAACCAGGAGGTAGCTGGGAACAGCTGGGGAACTCTACTGCGCATATGCCAGAGAAGTAAAGAAAGGCATTCTGGGTAATAGAGGGAGGAGATTCAAGTAAGACCCCGTCTCCTAGCCTGCGCGTGAGGGCCCAAGCAGCTCCATACTAACCCACCTTCCACCCTGGCTGGGGGTCTATCAAGGCCTGTGTGTGCCCTGTGATTCTTCATAACTATCAATCCCTTTGCCTCTAGCCAGGCAAGATCTGCATGCAGAGCGCTCTGCTCTTAGCAGAAGTTCCTTTCCTTAAGTAAAAAACTTTTGTGGATGCCATTTCTTTCCAAGTTGTGATCCACCCTGTGTCCCTTACCTGGGGATGTACCTCACCGACTTGGTGTTCATCGAGGAGGGGACACCCAATTACACAGAGGACGGCCTGGTCAATTTCTCCAAGATGAGAATGGTATGTCTCCCTGGGCAAATGGGGGCACAACTCACTCCAGACTGAACCACCCAGCCTCTGCCCCAGCACAGCCTGTGCTGCCTGGTGCTGCTCAAAAGGCCTCCAGTAAAAACCATGGCTGATGCTAATGTCCTTCCTGCCTTTCCCACATCAGCCCAGCACCCTTCCCTACAGGGGAGGATGGGTGAGGTCAAGATACCCCTCCTATGTAAAGAGAAGAGCTGGGTCTGACCTCAAAGCCCACCTCATCTTCACATCTCACCCTTTAATAGCCACAGGGATGCTTGCTTTGTGTAAATACTGAAAAAGAAATCACTCTGCAGCAACACCACCCAAGAAAGTAAGTTTCAAATCTGCTCCAAAAGATCCATCACACGAGGGTGAGAGGATCTAAGGAGACCTCTCTGAGCAGGCACAGGACTCCTAGCTGTCCATGTCTCTCTCTCACCTCCACCAGAGAGCCTCTCTTTGCACCCCTTCTGTAAAACGGGCTTACACATTAATAAAAAGGCTATCTTTCAAACACAAATGAGGAGCTCCATCTTGGTGATGGAGGGAAGCTCTCATGCTTGGCGTTCTGGTGTGCACACATTAGACACCCACATGTCTGGAACCCACTCTGATTGGCAGCCTGACGTTTGGTTGTAGTGGTGTTGGGAAATCTACAGCCCGGACTAAGGGACTTCTCTTTAAAACACGCACGCACGCACGCCACATACATACACACATTAGCACAGCTATCCCACAGACAGACAGATTTCACCTCGGAAACAGGAGGCTGGTGTAAAGAAAGCCAGCAGAGTTTTCCAGGAGTCAGTATGACTTCAGATATAGCTACCCATGACCCTTTCCACCCACAAGGCAACACAAGAGAGCAGACTCTTCTAAAACTCCTCTGCCTTCCCGCAGATTTCCCATATTATCCGAGAGATTCGCCAGTTTCAGCAGACCACCTACAAAATCGAGCCCCAGCCAAAGGTAAGAGATCTCTCCTTTCCTTCACAGAGGTGCTGTCTGCACAGGCTTCTGCCCTTCCTGGAAGCCTCTTCCCTCATCCCTTCAAGGAGCCTCATGGTCCAGCTTAAATATGCCATCTCCTTAAGTAAATCATCCCTATTCCTGTTCCCTGACCATTAAGCAAGCTGGTCCTTCCTTGTAATTCTTGCCTGATTTGACATCCCACAGGGTGGCTTAAAACAATGTCTGCTCTCCCACAAGGCTAGGGTGTGGCTCCAAACAACCCCTTTGATTGGTTAGTTGCGGTTTTGATTGTTTTTCAGTTTACAGGGTGTGCATACACGTATGTGTTTGTTCATATACACATGTACCACAGTGCCTATGGAATTATTTCCATAGGACTGTTGGTAGAAGTCTCTTTTCTCCTTCCACCATATAAATTCCAGGAATTGAATTTATATCACAAGGCTTAGCAACAAGTGCCTTTACCAACTGGGCCATCTTGATCAGCTTGGTAAATTGGCAAACTGGCCCCTGATTGATGTTTTTTCAAAGTCTCACATAACCCATGCTGGCCTCAGATTCAATATGTAGCCAAAGACAACCTTGAACTTGTGATCCTCTGCCTCCATCTCCCAAGGGCTAAAAACATAGGCATGTACCACCATGCTCCTTTGGTATGGTGCTGAAGCTCAAACCTAGGTCTTTTCAAATGGAAGTCAGGAAACTGACCCATATTCCCAGTCCCAGATACTTCTCTTCTTAACAAAATTATTATACTTCCAAGTCACAGAAGTCACAGGTTTTTCTCCCAAAGACAGGAGTATCCTGCTTCTCAGATCATAAACGCAGCATATGTTTTTTCCCAGCACTGTTCTGGTTTCCCATATGTCTGGAGTCACTTCTTCCCATGACAGAGTGTCCTTATCCTTGTCTAAAACTGCAGAGGAAGCCATTCCTCTCACTAATCCTTTATGTGGATGGACATCTAGCTCATTTTAGTCTCCCTTGGCTATTAACCAAACCCAAAGAAGTATCTTGTGTTGGAGTTGGTGATGTTGATAGAGTGGTTGCCTAGCATGCGTAAAGCCCTGCATCAGATCCCTGGCATAAATCCAGGCACGGTGGCCTGGACCTGTAATCCCAGCACTTAAAAGGTAAAAGCAAAGGATCAGTTCCAGGATGTTCATGGCTACATAGAAAATTTGAGGCCAGCCTGAACTACCTGAAACTCTGTCTCAAAAAAAAGTGTTGTCGGGTATGATGGTACATACCCTTAATCTCTGCACTAAGGAAGTAGAGGCAGGTGGATCTCTCTGAGTGCAAGGCAGGCCAACCTGGTCTACATACTGAGTTCCAGGACAGCCATAGCTACATAAAAGAGAGACCTTGTCTCAAAACAATGACAGCAAAAGTTAATTCTGTGCCATGTTCTGTTCTGCCATGTAGAAAAGATCTATGGAGAACTAACTAGGACACTAGTATGTTGCTCCTCATTCATCTAGTAAACACATATTTATAGAAGAAGTACTGTGCTTCCAGCACTATCTCAGGCCACGAAGCACAGTACATGATAAGCACTTTCCCTCATGAGTTTGCGCTCTGGAGGGAAATAGACAAAAAAAGTAAAACCACAGTAGCAGTCAGTGGTAGAATGCTTGCTTAGCGTGATTGAGGCCCTGGGGTTCAACCCAAACTAGTAGAGCAAAAAGAAAAAAAGAAAACACACACACACACACACACACACACACACACACAGAGGCATACAGAGGCTATTACCCCAGGTTAAAGGACACCAAAACCCCCAAAGAGAGAACTGACTCACAAAAGTTGTCTGATATACACTCGCACACCGTGGCATACGAATGCCCCCCCCACACACACACACATACACTACACACATATACACACAGAATAATAACCTACAAGTACTCTAAAGGCTATCTGAAGATTTAAAGGGCACTTGAAATTTGAATATGAGTTGTCTAGCATATAAATACCATGGTCTGGCAGTTACATGCCATGACTGTCATAGATGCTTTATAAGAAGATGGCTATTACTGTAGGGAACACTTGGCTGAGAAGGCATCCTGCTACTCAAGATAATTCCATCCAGAGATGCTGAGAGTGTAGGCTCTGAGTTCAGTCTCCAGATCTCCCCCCCCCCCCTCTCTCTCTCTCTCTCACACACACACACACACACACACACACACACACACACACACACGATCTATGTCTCCCTATGAAGCTCTGCCCGGCCTGGAACTCAACATGTAGTCCATCTTGGCCCTGAACTCATAGAGATTGGCCTCCCTCTGCCTCCCACCATGTCTAGTGACCTCCTCAGGGCTAAACTTACCTTCTAGCACGCTAGGCAAGCACTCTACCAGCTGAGTTACATCCCCAGCCACACCTCATTTAGCCTATAATAAAAAAGAATAGTAAGGACTGAGGAGATGGCCTAGCACAGTAGTTCTCAACTTGTGCATTTTGCAACCTCTTTGGGGACAAACAACCTTTTCACAAAAGTCACCTACTCTGTCAACACAGATATTGACATTACGATTCTTAATAGTAGCAAAATTACAGTTATAAAGTAGCAACAAAAATAATTTATGAATGGGATCACCACACCATGAGGAACTGTATTAGAGGATCCCAGCATTAGGAAGGTTGAGAACTGCTTGCTGAGTAAAACAATTTACTATATAAACATGAGGGCCTGAGTTCAAATCCCCAAAGCCCATAAGATCCAGTCACGGTTCCTGTTCACCGTGTGTTCTTAAGCACCATGTTCCTGTGACAAGACAGGAGTCTCTGA
This sequence comes from Rhynchomys soricoides, assembly GCA_019843965.1. Classification (NCBI taxonomy): domain Eukaryota; kingdom Metazoa; phylum Chordata; class Mammalia; order Rodentia; family Muridae; genus Rhynchomys; species Rhynchomys soricoides. Next base: position 5,229,698 of record JADRCH010000056.1, on the reverse strand, counting down.
TTCCTATGACTGGGAGACAGAAACCAGAAAATCTCCAGACACTTGATCTGTCTTAGTTAGGCTTTTATTGCTGTGAAGAGACACCATGACCACAGCAACTCTTATAAAGCAAAACATTTAAGTGGGGCTGGTTTATGGTTTGGATGTTTAGTTCATGGCAGGAAGCATAGTGGCATGCAGGTGGCATGCAGGCAGACAGAACTAGAGAGGTAACTGAGAGTTCTACATCTGGACTCATAGGCAGCAGGAAGTGACAATGTTACACTGGCCAAGCTTGAGCTTCTGAGAATTCAAGCCCACCCCCTAGTGACACACTTCCTCCCACAAAGCCACACCTACTCCAAGGCCACACCTCCTAATAGTGCCATTCCCTATGGGCCTATGGGGGCCATTTTTATTCAAACTACCACACCAGCCAACTAAGCTGACTTCACAGCAGTACACAGCAAAGAAAAGACACAAAGAGGACAAGGATAGGCAAAAAAGGTTGTCCTCTGACCACTATATTCACATACTTACAGTCATACACACATTCACTCACACACACATCATCATTGTCATCACCACCACCACCATCATCATCATCTACACAGAGAAAATAATATTACGACTTAACTATCCATTTAAATTTAGCAGCATTTGGAGGAACTATGTTAATGTCTGACTCACTGTATTGGAAAGCACTATAGTGAACATGGCACCCTTGAAAGTCTCAGAAGTTATCTTCAAAATTTCAAGGCTCTCTTCTATCTCCTACCACCATTTTAACCTTCTCCCAAGCTCTGATGTTCAGACCACAAAAACACCACTGCTCCTTCAAACCTCCCTAGTGCAGGGATGGCTTTGCCACCAGTCTCCAGCTCAAGGAAAACATCTCAGGGAAATTACATTCTATGCTCACATGGAAAGGACTGGCCAGTCTGCTCTGGGAGCAGAGTACACTACTATATTTTAGAAGGATCCCCTTACATGGATCTCTAGAGCTAGGAGACTAGTTCATCTGATTAGTTTATAAGTCCCTCTGTCTTCACCTACAGGCTGAGTGGTGCCAGATGAAAAGTCATCTCCCTAGATATGCAGGGTGTGAGCTGTTGATAAGACATAGGAACAATTTCATCTGTTTGTGTCAATCAGCATGCTTCTGACCTTCAATGGTGAGAGTCAGTTCCCCAAGACAAAAACAAAAGGCTTTAATTCCCCTGAAGCAGCTACCATTAGACTTTGAAGCACAGAATACAGGTGTCATTTCTTTTTCCTTCTTGTTCTTGGTTTCTGTGGAGGGAGAAAGGCATATTTGCTTCTAAATTGACAAATACATGAACCTTCGATCCAGGAGATGCCTGTAAGATCAGAGCTCTAATCTCTCCTTGAATGTGCAGGAACTCAGCGGAAGACTTAGAATCAAGAGTAAAGTGGACAAGCCGAGGAAGGACAGCTCAGTTTCCCAGAGTGACCATTCTCAACTTTTCATGCTAACTTTTACTTCAGTCTCAGCCATGGGAGCCACACAGGCCTTTCCCCGAGACAGCCCTGTTTGAGATGAGTCTCACAGTACTGATTAATCCTACCGTGTGTGTAAACATATCCATGGGACATTGGTAGGGAACTGTTAGGACTAAAACACTAAAAGAATTATGAGCACCCGTCAGCCTGTCACTTAGATTCAACAATTGGCCTTTTCAGAGAGTTGTTTGTTTTGTTCAAGCCCTCAGGAGGTCAACTAAAAAAGAAAAAGAAAGAAAGAAAGAAAGAAAGAAAGAAAGAAAGAAAGAAAGGAGGGAGGGAGGGAGAAAGAAAGGGAGAAAGAAAGAAAAGCAGTAGCCAAGGCTCATTCTTACTACATGTGGTTTATTATTATTAAGACTGTTTATTAAGAGAATATAGGCACTGTGGATATAACTCAGTAGTTCCAACTGCAGCAAAATACACACAAAGTAAATCTTAAAACATGATTTTAAAAAAAAGTTACGCTGGCTGTGGTGTTGCACCCATTTAATCCTAGCGCTAGGAAGGCAGAGGTAGGTGGATCTCTGTGAGTTCGAGGCCAGCCTGGTCTACAAAGTGAGTTCCAGGACAGCCAAGGCTATTACACAGAGAAACCCTGTCTTGAAAAATAAGAGGAGGAGGAAGAAGAGGAAGAGGAAAAGGAGAAAGAGGAGGAGGAGGGAGGGGAGAGGAAGAGGAGGAAGAGGGGGAGGGGAGAGGAGGAGGGAGAGGGGAGAGGAGGAGGAAGAAGAGGGGGAGGGGAGAGGAGGGGGAGGAGGAGGAGGAGGAAGAGGGGGGGGGGGGGAGAAGAGGGGGAGGGGAGAGGAGGAGGAGGGGAAGGGGAGAGGAGGAGGAAGAGGAGGAGGAGGGGGAGGGGAGAGGAGGAGGAGGAGGAGATGGAAAGAAAAGGTTATATGAACACAGCCAAACATGGTGGTGCCAGCACTTGGGAAGCTGAGGCAAAGGATCCTGAGTTCGAAGCTAGAGTTAGCCTTGTTAGTTTGGCCTTTGGAGGAGGCCAAAACAGTATATCTCACACATGTGTGTCCTGAACCTACAAAAGAGTTTGGTTCCACTAGGCATGGTGATGTACATCTGTAATCTCTTCTTTTGGCAGACTAGAACAGAGGGGTGGTCTCAAGTTCAAGGCTAACCTGGGCTACATAGTGAGTCCCAGGCCAGCCCTGGGCTGTAGAATAAGACCCTGTCTCAAAAAAAAGAAAGAAAAAAGAAAAAGGAAAAGAAAAGAAAAAAGAAAAAGAAAAAGAAAAAGAAAATTTTCACAAGACACCCATTGCCCACAGCCTGGGATTTCCAACAATTCTATTGTTCCTTTTTCTCATTTCAGGTAGCTCAGTACTTACTGGATGAATCTTTTGTGTTGGACGAAGAAAGTCTGTATGAGTCTTCGCTCCTGATTGAACCAAAACTCCCCACATGAGGCTGTACGCCCCACCGCCGCCGTAACCCCAGCTGCTTCTGTGAACACCTGCGATACGATATGTATATAACTGTTCGGGTCCTCTGTACTTGTTCTTCAGCGCGTGCTCCCCTGAGAATATATAATCTCTTCTTGTCCTGTATAACCGAAATAAAAATGTCTGCATTCAAAATATAGATGTCTGCGCTCTCAGACTGTCTCACCTTCTGTGAAGCCTGTTCCTTCAAACAGCTATGCTCCCAGGCCCCCATTTCAATCAGAAAAGGAGACAGAACCAATATGACCCAAATCTCAAACTCCAGTCCCGCTTCATCCCTCCCAGCCCAGGTCCCTGGGTTGACTCAGACTACCCAGTCATCCTCCCCAGCATGTTCCATGTGGTCATTATAACTGGGTGGGGGAGGGGGAGGAGGAAGGGGAAAGCCATACCTGCAAGTCCAGTCCTTGACACCTCTTCCTGCTGACGGTGATGCCAACTTCCAAAGCAACTTCTTCAGCCAAAATCATAGCACTCAACGGTCCCCATTTGTCTCCCAGTAAACCTGTCTGGAAGGGAGTTCTCTCTGCTGAGAACCATGCCCCCTTGCACCAAATGCCACCACTTCTAGCACCATGCTGCTCTCTGCTCTAGGATGAACACCAGATAGCATGAAAAACACACTCAACAGAAGTAGGCGTGTCCCTAGAAGTTCTCTTGGAAAATGTAATCCTAGCACCAAGTTGTGATGACCCTGGCTGACCTCTGCCCAGCCTCCACTGGAGGTCAAGAACACTAAAATGTTACTTCCCCTCTTTCAGTTGCCTGGCAGTCACTACAAGCTTATGTTGAAATACCCTGAGTCTGTATACCTTGTGGTAATTAGTCCCATGATGTAGAATTAGGAAATCAATCAGTGAGTGTTTTTAATGCATATACTGTAGTCTTGTCTAAATGCCTTCTAGCAGATATATAATAAGGTAGTGCTTATTCTATGAACATTACCGTGATTTTTTTTTTACATTGCACAGTAGAGAGAATACAGGTTCACTCAGAAGTGGCAGGCATGTTCCACTACAGCAGACAAACAATGTTTGCTATGAGTAATACCTAGTGGTATGAGAATCCTATTTTAAGGATTCCAACTTACTGCTTATTTGGGAAAAAAAATTCCATTTTTGTAGAAATATATGTTTCCTGATTACTCATTGCTAACAAGCCTATTCTGTCTCAAGGTGTGTCCCGCGCTACGGTCTCGCCAGCAAGAATGACGCGGCACACATAG
>JADRCH010000056.1:5202738-5225500 GCA_019843965.1 Rhynchomys soricoides | reverse complement strand
GCGCCATCTTGTAATGGCGGATGTGGGTGCTCAGGCGGCTCCCAACAAAGGTGTACAGTAAGTTTTGATAGGTTTAGTTTGATCCCACAAAAAGTATTGGACGAGAGTCGTTCCTTACCGGGGCTAGCACCAGAGCTCTCAAGTGACAGTGACATCATCCCTGCTTGGGTCTGATGAGGTTGACTGATCCCATCACCTATTGTACCCAAAACAAACCACTTAAAACTGTTTTCATTACTTTCTGTGGGTAGACTGGGCTCCACTAGCAGCTCTTGCCTGGGGACTGTCTTTAGACTATTAGTCTTGAACAGGAGCAAGGGCTTCAGTCATATGAAGGTGCACTGGCCCAGACACCCAAGATGGCCATCTCACGCAGTTGGAAGTGACATTTAGCCAGGTGCTGCTCTGGGACTGTCAACAGGATCGTTCAGAGTGACATCCTTATATGTCTTGAGTGTCTTGCCCTATGCCAGCTGCATCCCAAGAGTGACTGCTCCAAGTCTCAGGAAGAAATTTGCAAGGCTTCTTACAAACCAGCCCCAGAAAACTCAGAATGACATACAACATTCTATATGTCATGTGCAAGGAGAGAGGCTTTATGTTCTTGGTGGAAACAGGAAGGGAAGAAATCTATAGCTATCTTTCAGTGACTAGAGGAACAGACTACGGGAGTCACACTGCCAGACATGGGTGCAGAAAATACCTTGGGGGACCCTAAGGAAGCAAGACCAGTGTTCTGGGATCAAGGTGAGGAGAATAGTGAGGAGCGTAATGAAGTTCCATGCAAGTGAAGGCATCAGAGTTGAGAAAAAATGATCCTGCCAGGCGGAAAAGGGAGTTGGGGGAGGGACACACCACGCAGAGGAAGAGGCATGAAATGACAATGTTTGAGAAATGCTAGCACAGACATGCAAGGTGTTCAAGTTGTTGAAAAGAGGTACAGCAGAGGAAATCAAGCCGCAGGAAGCTTGGAAGAGGGCTGGGGAATGCTCAGCAGGCCAAGGTTGCTTTTGCTGCCAAGCCTGATTACCTGAGTTTGATCTCTGGGACTCACATGGCAAAAGGAGAAAACGAATTTATGTAAGTTGTCCTCCAACCACATTCACACTGTGCCACATATGCACGCGCGCTCACACACACACAAATAAATGGAAACCCAGAGAAAAGGATTCCAAACGAAAGAACACTCAAGACTTGGTCAATACCATGTCTACACATATGACACATTCCAAAGCCTCCAGGAATAACAGGGAAAGGTGAGCAGATCAGCTAATGGGAAATGCCTGAGCACTGCCTCTGGAGGAGGTAGCTGGTCACTGCATGGTGTGAGTCCTGGGCCCAGCATCCGCCTCAAAAGTCTCCTCAGTGCGCCACCCAGAGTCACCACCATCAGTCACAGGTGGAAAGCCTACTGTGAGATGAGGCCTACTTGCAGTGCTTCCTGGGCCTGCCCTTCCCTAGACATGAAGCCAGCTGGCTCTCTAACCGTTCTTCAGTCCCGCCACCCCACCCCGTGAATGTTCCCTCTGCCCACTTATAACCGGGCTTTAAAAGGGGGCAGAGTAGAGAGAGAAGAGTCTCCAAAGGATAAAGTCTAGATTTAACCTTCAGCTATACCACTGTGGTCATTAATCCTCATGACATACTTGATTAGACTCAGGATCACCTAGACGACCATCTCAAGGAGAGAAAGTATTTCCAGAAAGTTCTTACATGAGGCAGGAACACCCACCCCAAATACAGTTGGGTTTCCACAAGTTGATCCATGACTAGACATAAAAGGTAACAGGAGAAAGGCAGCAGACAACTGTCAGTGTAACCAGCTGCCTTATGCTTCTGCCACCATGCCTTCCCCCACCATGATGGGCTATGTGACCTGAGCCATGAGCCAAAAATCCATTCCTCCCTTGAATTGCTTTCTGTCAGGGACTTAGTCACAGCACCAAGAGAGCCACTAATACAAGCGCTTGTTAGTTAGATGAGTCCAGCAATGTCACTGAACCTCTCAGAGACTCAGTTTCCTTATCTGAAAAACTGAATATGAAAATAACATCTGCAGCTGGAGAGATGACCCAGAGGTTTAGAAAACCAGCAGCTCTTTCAGAGGACTCAGGTTCCAATCCTAGTACCCACATTGTGGCTCACAATGGTCTACAACTCCAGTTCCAGGGACTCAACATTCTTTTATGGTCTCCACAGGCACTAGGTATACACATGGTCCACAGACAGTCATCCAAGAAGTCAAAACACCCACACATGTTAACTTTTTAAAAAGGAAAATTACATTTCATCACAAAGTAGAATTAATTGAACCAGCACAAGCCAAGAATCACTCATTGAAAACCCGAAGTCCAAAATGTCCCCAAACCTAAAACTCCTTGATTCTCAACATGTCACTAGACACCACAAGTGGAAAATTATATAGTTGACTTCATGAGATGGAGCACTGTCAAAAATAAGCACATCAAAAATGGTGCATCTGGGACTGTTAAGATGGATCAGCAGTTAAGAGCGTCTCTATAGCATTTCCAGAGGATCTGGGTTTGGTTCCCTGCACCCACATGGCATCTCACAGCCATCTAAAGTTCCAGTTCCGGGGAACCTGACAATTGGTGCACAGACACAAACGCAAGCGAAAAACCCATACACTTAAAATAATTTTTAAAGTAGCGTATCAAATTTTCTTCAGGCTATGTGTATAAGGTGCACAAGAAATATGTGCAAATTTCACTTTTTGACTTATGTTCCATGTCCCCAGATATCTCATTACATAAGCAAAAAAATTAAATAAAAAATCTTAACCATAAAACACTTCTGATCAAAAGTACTTCAGATAAATACTCAACCTTAAAATACTTAACACAGAATAAAAAGATGTGGCTTTCATTTGTAATCCCACCTGGAAGCCAAAGCAGGGAGGTTAGGTAGTCAAGCCTGGGCTACATAGGACAGTAACTTTAAAAATATAAAATAAAATAAGCAGGGCTAAGGAGATGGCTCAGTCAGTAAAGTGCTTGCCATGAAAGCATGAGAAACTAGCTTAATCTCCTAGAATCTATATAAAAATGCTAAGCATGGTAACTTGGGTCTATGCAGAGCTAGGGGCAAGAAGATCCCTGGGGCTTATTGACTCTCTTAGTTAGGGTTTTACTGCTGTGAACAGACACCATGACCAAGGCAACTCTTATAAGGACAACATTTAATTGGGGCTGGCTTACAGGTTCAGAGGTTCAGTCCATTATCATCAAGGCAGGAACATGGCAGCATCCAGACAGACATGGTGCAGGCAGAGCTGAGAGCTCTGCATCTTCATCTGAAGGCTGCTAGCAGAATACTGACTTCCAGGCAGCTAGGATGAAGGTCTTAAAGCCCACGCCCACAGTGACATACCCACTCCAACAGGCCACACCTCCAAATAGTGCCACTCCCTGGGTCAAGAATATTCAAACCATGACACTGACCATCTAGTCTAACCAAATTAGTGAGCTCCAAGCAATGAGAGAACCTGCCTCAAAAACCAATATGGACAGGAACAGAGGAATGACACTGAAGGTTGCCCTCTGACCTCCACATGCGTGCATTTGCTGACCCACATATCAACACACACAAGCTGCCTGGTCATCAGGTCATCTCCAAACTCCTTTTCTTACAAAAGAGGAAGAGCAAGACAATAGAAAAAATTGCTTAGCATCAGGTTACTTCCGGTGTGAGGATGATCTGACTGTGACATCTGTCGCCTCATTGGTTGCCAGGGTTGATGCAGCTGATCTGATTGGCTAAGAAGGTGTCTCCTTCCTCCCTCATCCCACCATGTGCATCTGAAGCTGCAGACTTCCCCAAATAGAGAAGGACTTAGAATACAAGTATCTGTGCCCCTGTCTAGAACCTTTAAGCATGCTCTCAGGACCGAAGGAACTTCTCTCTCTCTCTCTCTCCCTGCTGCCTACTGATCCAGATACAGAACTCTTAGCTACCTCTCCAGCACCATGCATGTCTTCCTGTCATAACAATAAATAGACTAAGTCTCTGATCTGTAAGCCAGCCCCAATTAAATGGTTTCTTTCATTAGACTTTTATTAGACATGCTGTGGTCATGGTGTCTCTTCACAGCAATAAAAACCCTAACTAAAATACCCATTAACCTCAGAGTCCTATGCAGCTGACTGACACGGGGCGTGGTAGATCTTTTGTATGTACAAAAATGCCTCTCAAGAAAGCAAACAGTTACCCACCCACCTCAAAAAATATTAATCCAGAATTCCTCTTGTCAAAAGGAAATGCAGGGACAAAGAGTGGAGCAGAAACTGAAAGAAAGACCATCCAGAGACTGCCCCACCTAGGGATCCATCCCATCTGTAGACACCAAACTCAGACACTATTGCTGATGCCAAGAAGCCCTTGATGACAGGAACCTGGTATAGCTGTCCCCTGAGAGACTCTGCCAGAGCTTAACCAATACAGATGCAGATGTATGCAGCCAAACATCAGACTGAGTGCAGGGACCCCAATGGAGAAGTTAGGGCAAGGACTGAAAGAGCTGAAGTGGTTTGCAACCCTATAGGAAGAACAACAATATCAACCAACCAGAACCCCCAAAGCTCCCAGGGACTAAACCACCAACCAAAGAGTACACATGGGAGAAGCCATGGCTCCAGCTAGATATGTAGCAGAGGATGGCCTTATCTGGCATCACTGAGAGGGGAGCCCCTTGGTCCATGGCTTGATGACCCAGGGTAGGGGAATGCTAGGGCACGGAGGCAGGAGTGGGTGAGGAAGTGGGCGAGCACCCTCATAGAAGCAGGGGGAGGTAGGGATGGGGGTTCTAGAGGGGAAACTGGGAAGGGGAATAACATTTGAAATGTAAATAAATAAAGCAACCAATAAAAACAAACAAACAAATAAGAGTGTGGGAAAAAAAGCAAACAGTTAAGGAGCTAGCCCAGAGATAGAGCAATTGCTTAGCCAACTCAAGGCCCCTGACTCAGTCCTCAGCTCTGAAGATACTGAAGATTAATTACTAGGAAGAAAGGTTTGGTTTTTGGTGTGTCTGTATTTGACTGGTTTTTTAGGACCCCACCCAACCCTGTGACAACACACTGTAAAAGTTGATGCCTTCTTCTTAGTGTCTTTCTTAGTTACTTGTCTCATTACAGAAACAAAATAATCTGGCAAAGACAGCTTAAAGATTATTCCGGTGCCCAGTTCGCTGGATAAAGTGTTCATCATGGCAGGAAAACCTATGTGTTCAGCCCAATTTCTTCTTTGTATTTAGTTCAGGACCCCTGCCCAAGCAACCTACATTTGGGTGCGTTTTTCCACTTAGATTAACTTAACCTAGATACTCCCTCACAGACATGCTCAGACATTTGCTTCCCTGAGAATACTAAATCCCATCAAGCTGACTGTCAAGATTAACCATCAGGCAGCCAAGGTTACCTAGTGCTTCTTTCAATTTAAAGTAACTATGAGCTATCTCACCTACCTGCCCACCACACATCCTGGCTCCCCCAGCAAGACCTGGGAGCAGATCCAGGTGAGTTCTGGGCCCATGGTCTCAGGGGGAAAATACACCAAGCTGATAAGACAAGTCTGGTGCTTTCAAATGTCCTAGAGCAAGCGCCTAGTTGTTAAAAATGCCAAGAACATACATTACAGCCACATTGCCAACCTACCTGACCAGGATGAGGTCCAAGAGTCCTTGAATGTTGCTGTCATTGGCTTATGGCAGTTTCTCCCTGATATCATGGAGTTCTGAGAGGCTATGACCAATGAGAACAAGACAGTGGTGGTGGACGCACTGGAAGAGACCTTTCAGAGAGAGGCTTTTTGTAGTACCTTGAAGGTGTCCATGGCCAAGAGCTGCGTGCACATGACCAGCATGTGTTCAGGGTGTTTCCTGGAAGTTTCCTACACCAAGCAGCTAGGCCTGAGGAAAAAGGTGGGAGTGATTGGTGCAAAACCAAGAGCCACTACGTAAACCTCCTCTGCTACTTTTCAAAGTCTTCTGTCCAGCCCACTTGTGCTGGGAAAGTCACAGGAGGTCTCTGGTGCCAGGAAGCTCTTGGCCCTCAGCAGTTCCTGCAGTACAGCTAGGTTAACTGAGGCGGCACAGAAGAGCCAGCCAGCTTCTCTCCATCTATTGTCCCCAGGGAAGACTCTCAGAGAATAGTCCCATCAGAGGAGTTGTGACTGTTGAGCCTAATGGTGACCTGGGACAGGCCTGTCTGTCTGTCACATCATTTTTGGTTCCTCTCTTGGTTGCTAAGATGACCCAACCCATGCTGGAGCCAGCCTATGCCTGGTGATTAAGATTATTTCTCCCTGGAGGTGAGACCAGAGCCACATGCTGTTGGGACATGGGTGCTGTTAGTTTCTTCTTGTCATGGCTTTCACTGCTGAGTTTCTGTTCTCCCTGGGCAGTCCTTGAACCTTGCTCTTCAGCAAAGCTCTATCTCTTTTCACTGAGGATGGTCTGGATCCTTTTGCCAACCATCCTCTGTGTTGACGGCCCCTTCTACATTTCACCAATGACCTTTAAAACCAATCTTTCTCAAGGCTGGCACTGACCTTGTTGGGGCTCAGAGGCCTGGGGCTTGGCTCTTAATGAGAAAGGGGAGTTGGATTTTTAGGGGTTTTTTTGTTTGGCTGCTTTTGGGGTTTTCTTGTTGTTGTTTGTTTGTTTGTTTGTTTGCTGTTATGCATGAAATTAGTAATTGGGATTAAAGTTTGCTACTTACAGAAACAAAAACAAAACAAACAAACAGAAAGTTAACCATCAGTGTCCTTTGGTGTAGGTTTCGTGTCATGGCAAATGGTACCACTGTCATCTGGCTGTCCCTCCCCAAGCTGCTTACTCCCATCCTGTTTAATGGTCACAATGTCTTTCCCAATGGTAGTCCTGATGAGAAGTATGAGGGAGCCACCCAGACTCACCCACCTGCCCCATAGAGTGAGTTCCTCTGTGTGCATACCTAAGTAACAAGCATCTACCCACCTCCTGACTCCTGCACTGACAACTCCATTGAGGAGAAGAAGCACTCAGCTGAGGTAACTCCCGTACTTCCAGCTCCAGCTGCCACCACCATGTCTGTAGGCTCTAGACCCTTAGAGCCAACTGTCAAGCCACTGTCCCAGGTTGGGTTCCCTGCGCCCACCTCCAACATACCCTACCATGCTGTCTTGCCACTTCTGTCATTTTTATCTGCCATTCCCGTCCCTTCTGGTAACACTCCCATCCACTTTGCCAAGTCAACAATGCCATCTCTCTAACTTCCCACTTCCAGAGGGCCATGAGGTCCAGGCTACATCACATATTAATTATCTCTCCATCCAGGAAGCATCATCTCTACTGTCACCTTGGACCAGCTGATCTCTAACACTTTGGCTTCTAAGAGCCCTCTATACTCCTAAAACTTACTGAAAACCTCTACAATTATTTGCATATATGCATGATATCTGCCAATATAATTGTACTGATGATTTTTTTTATTCAAAACTTTGGGAAGATATATTTATTGATACATTTAAAAATAACAGTAAGCTGAAGCTGTATGTAGCTCAGCATAGAGAGCCTGCCTGGCCTGCCTGAAGCCCTAGGTTCAATTGCCAATACAGCTAAATAAATAAATAAAATAAGAGTGGACATGACAACACTTTGAAGGTTGAGCCAGGAAAATCAGGAGTTCAAAGTCACTCTTGGCTACATAAAGAGGCCAGCCTGGCCTATTGAGAATCTGTTTATATGTGTACTAGTATTGGGGAGCTGTTTATGCAAGCAAAAGTCCTAGCAGCGACCGGCCAGCACGCCTTTAATCCCAGCTCTTGTGGGAGGCAGAGGCAGGCTGATTTCTGAGTTCGAGGCCAGCCTGATCTTCAGAGTGAGTTCTGGGACAGCCAGAGCTACACAGAAAAACCCTGTCTAGAAAAATCAAAAAAAAAAAAAAGAGAGAGAGAGATAGAGAGAGAGAGAGCTAGCCTAAATGTGTACAAATGAGAGAATAACATGGTGAAACTATGTACTGATGCATATTCAGACTCCAAAAAGAATAAGGTATTGATATACACTACAATTTGGATGCTAAATGAAAGAAGCCAGACACAGAAAAGTCAAATGTATGACTCTTCTTATATGAAATACCCAGAGATGGAAGGCAGTTCAACGGCCATCAGAGAAGGAAGTCGGAGAGAGTTCTTCTGGACTGATAAAATGTTTTGAAACCAGAGAGAAGACAATGATCATGTAATACTATACACATACTAAACATACTGAATTGCACACTTTAAACTGCTGATGTGTTTTTGTTGCTCTTTGTTTGTCTGTTTGTTTGGGATTCTTTTTGGCTCTCAGTATGTATCCCTAGCTGGCTTGATATTCACCGTGTAGACCAGCCTGGCCTCAAACTTTCAGAGTTTGAAAGCGCTGCCTCTGCCAAGTGCTGGGATCACAGGTGAGCACCACCTGGCCCAGCCTAAAATGATTAATTTGCTTATGATGGGTGAATTTAACCTCAATGTCAAACCAAAATCCTGGGCAGTGAAGCACACCTGAAGTCCCAGGTTCCAGGGCTGAGACAGAAGGACCACTTGAGCCCAGGAATTCAGGGCTAAGTATACTATGTCCATAAAGCAGTGGTGCTAAGGCTGAGACAAGGACTCTGGCCTCTCAGGTGCAGACACTTACCAGTTTGCCTAAGGAGGAGAGCAATTGCACAGGTGGGAAGCCATGAATGTCTGGAACTCCTGTGCTGGACCCATATCTGTGAAGTCTGCACTTCGGTCCCTGGGAATGGAGCTGTAGCTCAGTGGAGAGCCCTTACTAGAAAGGGTAAGGCCCAGGGTTCCATGGCCAGCACAAAACCAAATAAAAGCTGGCCCTTAACAACATAGAAACCTAGGGCTCCTGGTAGCAAGGAATCTTTGGCTGTCCCAGGTAAGTCAGGTCCCTAATGGGGATGTGCTGAGGTGTACAGAGAACAAGGACAGATGCTTTGAATGGGGCCATGTAGGTGGTTAGGCAACCTGAGTTGTAAGTGGCTGGCTCAGGAAGTCACCTAGAAGTACCACATCATGGAATGATGGTGAAATCCTGATGGTCCCCATTGGCCAACCTGATTCCATGAAGGTGCGGTCAGGCCTTCCCCCAGACCTTATCACAGCATCTGTGATGCCGGATATTTACCAAGCAATTAGCCCCCATACTCAAACCAAGTGACTCATGACCCAGAAATCGTCCAGGTCACTTCTGAGTACCAGAAGGGGAAGTCGGAGAATTTTGCCCACCCAGGGAGAGTGTTCTCCAGTCTCCAGGACTGTCTGAAAACTGTTCTTTGATTTGCACAAGGGTCTGGTCCCACAACCCGCCTTCAACCCCACCCCAAGCAGGAATGTACAGCCTCTGTGCCTGGCTTTGTTCCCTGTAGGCCTTCAATACTCCAAATCTCAGTAACCTGGAACCCAAAACCCAGTGTAGTCAATGCCACAAGCCTTTTGCTATCTGACTCAGAATAAGCAATGCCAAGGGCTACCAGGATTTAAGGTTCTGCCCTTGAGTGTGTAAGAACGTCACCCTCCACTTGTCACTAACGAGGGCAAGGTACAGGGTCACTGTGGATCTCCAGAACAGCCAGCCCACAGTGTGGTGTAGGCAAAGCCTCTCAGACTACCACCAGCCCAAGGATGCAAGAGCGTTCACAACCAGGCTGCTCAGGAAGCCCTACAAGTCAGACAGAATTAAACAAGACTGATGGTATGAAGTATGGGCAATTAGCTTAGGAATTCAGGAAGAGGGGATTTCCAATGTGGGTAAGAAGGGTGGAGAAGTACAGAAGAGAGTTAAAGGTGGCACTGTGCCCAGAACCGGCAGCCAAACTGTGGAACAGTGTGTGCAGTAGTAATCAGTATAATCTGAGTAGAGATGTGTCACATTGGATCTAAAATTTCCAACAAAAGTGAGTACATACGTAGTGAGAATTTATGAATGATGGGAGAATTATTACGGGGAGCCCAACAGAGATGACCCCTCAGGCACAGTGTATAACCAACTCATGTCCTTGTTCCAGCTGTCTGGGACCTCACCCTAGTGTTTGAGGACCCAGGTATGGTCCAGAGTCTACAGAACATGAGGTTCTTAAGGGCAAAGGCCTCATGGAGGCTTCTAGTTCAGCAGCTGCAGAGAGGCCTTCATAAACAGCTTGAACACTTTTAGCTGAGGCTAAGATAACTTATTAGGTAGCTGGGGGGCGTGGGGGTCTTAAATAAACAGGCAGCTAAGATAAGTTAGCAGAAGGGGTTCTGCAGGAACAAAGGCTAAGTTAGCCAGAACAGCCTGACCTTTGGCTCCTGGGGTAGAGTTGGGTAGTTTTCTATGGAATTCTCCACCAAGGAAATCAGATTCCAGTTAAACTTGGAAACTGGCCTCATCGAGAATACAAGACAGAGGAACCTCTGCACTGTCTTGCCCATCACAGAATAAAGGAGGCCCTGGGGAGGAACCTGGAGGCAGATGTGTTCTGAAGTTCTGACCTTCCTCCGATGCAGATGTGAAACCAGCTGAGACCGGATAGGTTCCTATACAATAGAGCAGAAGGGACTTACAGGAAAGTCTGTAGGTTGGTGTGTCCTGATGAGGTCAGGGTTAGAAAGAGAGAAGTGAGCCAACACCAGTTGCAAAATTTAAGAGAGTTCCCACTCAGTAGTTAAAACTCATCATATTTTAATTCTATGGCTTGTTTAACACACAGACGCACAGACCCCAAATTGGCCTTAAACGTCTGATACAACTTCTGCACCTTCTAAGTGTATCACCATATCTGGCTTAAGCAATACATGGTGAGTTGGGGAGAAGTGTCGAAACAATGTCTCATGTTGCCCAGGCTTGCCATTTAGCTGAGGTTGGCCTTGGTCTCTCCATCTTCCTGCCTCTGTCTCCTAAGTACTGGGATAAATACGTACCTGGTTCCTTAATGCAAACATTTTTAATCAATTTTGATTTGAGACACAGTCTTGCTAAATAGCCCAGACTGGCTTGTGTCAGGGTAATCCTTGACCTTCCATGTGCCAGGATTGCAGAAATATACCATCATACCCAGCTAAAAACTAAAAGAAATTTAATACCAGATAATCCATACTTAACAATACATCCCATTCTTAGTTTCTATAGATTTACTTGTTTTACTTTGTGTATGAATATTTTGCCAGCTTGTGTGTATGAGCACATCATGTGTGTACTTTGTTGGGTCTGCTGAAACTGGGGTTAGAAATGGCTGTGAGGCACCATGTGGGAGCTGGGAATTAAATGTAGGTCCTCTGCAAGAATGACAAGGGCTCTCAACTATTGAACCATTTCTTCAGACCCCATTTTAAAGCAAACACTGTCTGAGGATGCTTTACACAGCGTGACCTTACCTCTTCCTCTGGGCCCGGCTGTGATGGAAGACCAGCCTCTGGGTTCCTCTACAGGCTAGATAACAGTGTACACCTTTCCTTGCTCAGCCAAGAGATGCTAGTATCCTTATTCCTTGCCCTCCCAGGGGACAAGCACTGCCTTGTGTAATCAGAAAACATTCTTCGGAGGGCTCTTCTCTTACCCACAGTGACGGGAAGAGATCAAAAGGCTAAGCAGGATGCCATCTCGATAAAATGAAGCTAACAAAAGGCCCAAGTTACTTTACAATCCAACCTAAGCCATTCTGGTGGCTGAACCTCCTTCCTGCCTGTTAAATGAAAAAAGACCTCACACCTCTGTGGACTAAGTCTCTGCACTAGTCCCCACCAGCCAAGACCTCAAATCAAAATACAATCACTCACAATAAAGCTCAGGAAGCTGAGACTCGGGTGGCCCAGATGATGGGAGAAATAAGAAACAGACAAGTAATGGCCCCATTTCCCAACAGGCCAGTTTCATTTGCTGTGATTCCTACATTCCCGCTATCTTCAATTAATCCTTACATACAGAAAAGTAACTTTGGAGCATGGTGGTGAACACCTGTAATCCCAGCTAAGGCAAGACTATTTCAATATCTAGGCCAGCCTGGGACTTCCTAGGGAGTGGTGTATCAAAACAGCCAAGTCATCTAGTGCTAATTAGCAACTTGCCTATTGTTCTCCCTCCCCCTCCTACTCACCTTGCAAGAAAAAGAACTGGCAAAGCTAATCCTCTCTTATCTAGTCTTTTTGTTTTTCAAGACAGGGTTTTCCTGTGTAGCCTAGGCTATCCTGGCCTCACACTCACAGAGATCCTCCCGCCTGTCCCCTTGGAGTGCTGGAATAAAAAGTGTGTGCCACCACTGTCCATCTTACGTGGCTGTTGGTTGTGGTGGTGGTGTGGTTCTTGTTGTTTCTAAATGTTCTCTATCTTTATTTAGCCAATCAGAACCTTCATTCTATTTAAAGGCAGAAGTTTGCCAGATTGTAAAACTGACAATAAAACCAGCCCCATGATAATTACATACTAAATTCCAGTAGTTATGATGCTGAGGCAGGAAGATCACTAGTTTGAGACAACCTGGGGCTACATGGCAAGACCCTATCAAGAAACAAACAAACAAACAAACAGAGAACAAGGGAGGAAGAGTGGGACAAAGGGAGGGAAGGAGAGAGGGAGGGAGGGAGGGAGAGAACAGAAAGGCTATTAATGTGTTTATATCGTAATTTTAGGAATAGTGATCTTTAGCTTTAATCCCAGCACTCAGGAGGCAAAGGCAGGCAGATCTCTGTGAGATCAAGGGCATCCTGATATACATAGCAAGTTCCAGGCTACATAGTGAGACCCTGTCTCAAAAATAGCTGATTAAATAAATAAACTGTAGTTTGTACTTTGCCACATACATCTGTATTCATTAGTATTCTCACCACAAACTTGGGTCGGTCATCCCTGCGCTCAGGCAGCCCTCCTTTAATCTATAACCCTTTTCCCCTTCCCTCCACCCAGGTTTGCATCTATCCATGTGTTTACCCCGTCATAAAGCTGTTTTCCACCCCTTCTTTCTCGCCATCCATATGTACGCTTCTATAATGGGCATCCAACCGTTTACTCTATGCATTTCTTACCCGTGTATATAGCTAGCATATGCAAAGAACTCCAACTCTCAGCATTCCGCTCTTCAGCTTCTCTAAATCTTTGTGGGTTTAAGCTTATGTCTGTTTGTAAGACTTCACATTGCTGAAGATGCCTCCTGCTTTGTTTTCAGGATCTAGAGAAATCAAGCGGAACTTGGTTGGAAGCTTCCTCCTTGTTAGTTAATCCTTACAGCTGAAAGGTGCCATGGAAGCTGGTGGGGGAAGCTGACCTCAGTAGTTTTACTCAGCTGTGGGCGCTAAAAGACACACTAAGAACTGGCCAGGCAAGATATGTCCAGTAGTGCAGTCATGGCAAGTCTGTTATGAAGGTAACCAACCATTGATTAAAATATTTTAATTTTAATTAAAATATTGTTACATCATTTCCCATTTCCTTTCTTCCCTCCAACCCCTCCCACATACTCCTCCTTGATCTCTCTAAAATTCCTAGCTCTATTTTTTAATTGCTGTGTGTGTGTGTATGTATATATATTCCTAAATATAAAAATAAAATCTGCTCAGTTTATATAATGTTACTTGTATGTGTAATGATTTTAAGGCTGACCACTTGATATTAGGTAACCAACTGTAGAAGCTCTTCCATGATGTCATGGTTTGAATATGCCTGGCCCAGGAGTGGCACTATTTGGAGGTGTGGCCTTGTTAGAGTAGGTGTGTCACTGTGGGCGTGGGCTTTAAGACCCTCATCCTAGCTGCCTGGAAGTCAGTCTTCCACTAGCAGCTTTCAGATGAAAATGTAGAACTCTCAGCTTTGCCTGCACCATGCTTGCCAGGATGCTGCCAGGTTCCCACCATGATGATAATGGACTGAACCTTCAAACTGTAAGCCAGCCCCGATTAAATGTTGTCCTTTATAAGACTTGCCTTGGTCATGGTGTCTGTTCACAGCAGTAAAACCCTAACTAAGACACATGGAGAAGAATATTTCTCCCACTTTCAGCATTCCTTAGATCCCTGCAGTTTTTGTTTAGAATTGAGGCCTCATGAGATTTCCTCTTCCATGTCAGCATGTCTGTTGTTGTCTTTGTTCAGGTCTTGTTTAGGCAGCCATGTTGATGAGACTACATGGGTAAAGCTTCTCTGTCATTTCTGCATGACACAATCTCACAGTAAACTTCCTGTCCCTCTGGTTCTTATACTCTTTCCACCCCTTCTTCCTCTATAATCCTGGAGCCTTAGGTGCAGGGATTGTGTTACAGATGTATCAGCTGGGGCTGGGCACACTGCAGTTATTTGTTCTCTGCATTTTGATCTGTTGTCGGTTCCTACAATTCTGTCTGTTGTAAAGAGATGTTTCTTTGATGAGAGGTGAGACCTAGACTCCAGGTCTTGGGGACCACATTTAACATAACAATAGACAGTAAAAGATAAAACCTCAACATCCCTGACTAGAGTACCCTTTGCTTTTCCCGTTTTCCTCATTAGATCACTTGTACCCTGTTATTCCCCTTTTTATTGATCTCTCACACCTCAACCCTGGCAATAGTTCCTATTTACTTTCCTTGCTTCTGCAGTTACTCCAGGTATGTATTTACATCTGAAGATTTTGAGTAGGAACATCAGAAGAAAGAGAACATTCTGTCTTTCTGGGTCTGAGTTACCTCACTTAGTACAAACTTTTCTAGTTCCATCCATACATTTGCCCACAAATTTCATAACTTCATTGTTCTCTATAGCTGAAGCGTATTCCATGGTTCATATATGCCAGATTTTCACCATCCATTTGTCAGCTGAAGAGCATCTAGGTTGTGACCAAGCCCACTCAGTCAGTCAACAGAGTCTCAAGGGAGGGAGTGAAGATGAAAGAAAGAAAAGACAATTAGCATGACTCCAGCAAGCACTGAAGCAAGTTCAGTTTTTCCCAAGCTGCTTTTATACCATTCTATGTACATTCACAGAATAGGGTCAGTTCTTGGTCAAAGACAAACAAGGCATAAACAAAAGTCCTGTGATCACTGCATCCAGGGACTTATCAAGATGACCAAGATACAAGATACACACTTTTCAGCTGTATTTATCTGGAGCCTACTTTCTTGTCCTAGCCCAATATCAAATATTCTTGCCAATACCCTTGAAGCAGCACCAAGAGCTCTCCACAAGGGTTGTTTCCATTTCTTAGCTATTGCGAATGATGAAGCATTTAATGACTGGTCTGTTCCAAAGGAGGGGCTATTCCAAAGGAGGCAACTCACATCTGGTACAGGAAATCTGGTCAAAAGCCCAAGGCTGGGGAGGTCGTAGGCCTTAGTGGGAAAATTACTACAGTTGTTTTGATAACTGGGTACAATGTGCTCAACAAACTACCTTCTAAATGTTTTGGGTTTTGTTGTTGTTGTTTTGAGCTGCCATAGATCAGAGCTGCCATCAGGCTAAACAGAGAAGCTTCTTTTTGCAATGGGTAGAGGTTATTGCAGAGACTCATAGCTGGTCTATGATCTGAGAATAACAGATCATTGAAAACTGAACCTTCAATGGAACAGCTATGTTACCTCCTCCAAGCCTCAGGGAGCAACATGGATGTTCGATTTCTGTCTAAACTCCACCCCACAGTTACCTGGCTGTTGCCAGGTATGCTCCTCTCCACAGTTGCCTGGCAACAGCCAGGTAGGCCTGGCCCACTATAAAAAAGACTGCTTGCTCCTCCTCTCCTGTCTTCTTGACTCTTGCTCCCTCTTGCTCCCCCTCTCTCCCCATTCCCTTGCCCCCTCTCTCCACGTGGTCATGGCCGGCTTCTACTTCTCTACTCTCTCCGTCTCTCTGCCTTTCTCTGCCTCTACTACTCACTAACTCCCCTCTCCACGCCCTGAATAAACTCTCTTCTATACTATACATCATGTGGCTGGTTCCTTAGGGGGAAAGGATGCCTTGGCATGGGCCTGCTGAGGCACCCCCTTCCCCCACACCTCACCACACCCCCATAGAACATATTCTTATATCTCTTAATCTTTCTATAAACACATCAATGGATGAGGGAATAGAAAGCATGTTAAGAGCTAGAGGAAGGTTTGGGTTGCTGTGAAAACTCTTCTGGGCTCTTGCGTTCTTGAGCTCAGCAGCTGTGATTATCAGCACAAAATGGATCGTCCCAAGATTGAACTTGTCAACATTCTTTTCTTTTTGTTTTATTTGTCATTATTGGGGGGAAGGCACACATGGGGAGGTCAGGGGACAACTTTATGGAGTTGGTTCTCTCCTCTACTTTTTATGTACGGTCCAAGCACGGCAAGCACTTTACCCTCTGAGCCATCCCAGAGGCCCTGGGCTTGTCAACATCCTGTCATGGAGTGGGGATAGGGGGATCATGAGGCCTGATCCCTCCGTTATGTTATGCTGTAAAAGCAGTTAACAGTTGCTGAGGTAGGGAGAGACATTTTCTTCAATGCTATAACCACAGTTAAGTGCCAGGCTCTTGTCAATCACCTACGTTTTTGTTCTTATAAAGAACCCTAATTAAACACAGTGTGAGTCTCTGTCTCACACACACACATGGGGGGGGGTGAGGAAGGACATGACAATAGAAGGTGGACTGTACCCACTATAAACTGAAAAGGCTAGTGAGAATGGGACTGTAGGCTGTGACAGCCAGCCCAGGTCAGTGCCTCCTGACCCGATGGCACTTCGTTTTTTCCTGCCTAGAAGTGAACTGCTCTGTCCCAGTCACTGGAGTGCTCAGACATGAGTAATAATTTATACAGGTCCCGTGATAACTAAAGAAACTTAATTTGGAGCCAGGTATCCCTTAAGGGCTGTTGACCTTTTTGTTCCGGAAATCCTGGGAGATCCTAGTGGCCTGCAGGTGAGATAAGAATAGGTAAGATAATGGGAGCTGAGGTGCTGACAGCTGCCTTTGCTTCTGTGAAACCTGCTTACCATTACGGGAAAGGGGACCAAATAGTCTTTTTGTTATTCTACAGAGGGAAGGAAAAGACACTGAAGGAAGTGAAGCAATTTTCTTGCCCAGCAGTGAGTTACATGAATATCTATAATGTATACCTTTCTGCTGTCTTAATACAGTCTCTTAACCTCCACTTCTGCACAACATGTTGTATTGGCTCTAAGTCTTTCTGCCATCAGAAGAATAAATTCATTTAATCTAAATTTGTATTGAGTCTCAATCTCTGATTTCTCCTAGTAGATCTGAACACCACAACAGGGTCAAGAAAGAATCGAGGGGATAAAAATATAATCAAAATACAGGGCATGCAAGTGTGAAATTTTCATAATGAAATCTATTATTATGTGTAATTAATATATTCTAATAAAAAACTAAAAAGGGAGGGCAGCCAGATGGCTCAGGTAGTGAAGGCATTTGCCACTAAGTCTGAGTCTAGATAGATGAACTCTGGGTCCCACACAACTGGAGAGAACCAACTCCTTCATATTGTATTCTGGCTTCTACACACAGTGGCACACACACACACACACACTTCATAAATATGCATACCTTTAACTTTAAAACATAAAATTGTTGAAAGAAACCTGGCAGGCTTTTTACAAGCATCAAACAACAAATTCCACTTGACCAGTGGCCACCATCTTATTATGGAAGTCATTGTTATCCTCATAACGAGATACCGTAGGTTGAGTCCAGGGTTGAATCTGCTCACAACCCAGCCTATCTGCTAAGACGTTAACTCTGGAAGACTGTGGGTAACAGTCTGAGATGAGAAAAAGTTGGAGGGACAAGGAGGCAGCAAATGTGTCTTAAGAAAAAGAACCGATGTGGAGACTAGCTACCAGAAGTTGGTGATGGCTGCACTCAAAAACCCTCCAGAGGCTGCCTGGGATTCAGGGCCTAGGTTAGGAAGGTAGACTAGTCTCAGTTTCCTTCATCCACTGTCACAGTTTCACGGTGTGTGTGTGTTTGTGTATGAGTGTGTACATGTGTGTGATACACGTGGAAACTGTAGCTCATCGTTGGGTACCTTAGGTGCTATCTTCAGGTGCCATTTATTCTGTTTTCTTCTGGCGAGGACCTTTCCTGGAACCTGGAGCACAATAATTCAATTAGGCTGGTTGGCCGTCAATCACTAAGAATATGCCTGCTTCTTCCTCACTGGTAATGGGATTATAAGCTTGAGTCACTAGGCCCAGATTTTATATAGGTGCTGGGAATTGAACTCAGTTGAACTCCTTATGCTTACACTTTCTTAACTAAGCCTAGAGCTTGGTGCTCAGTTATCCAGAAATTCCAAGCTCCACTCCCAGGTCAGTCGTGGTCTTAGCCAAGTCACTCACAGGCTCAATCACCTCATCTGTATGAGGATAAATAGTCCAGACTCCCAAAGTTCATCCCTGAGAAGCCTGTGGTGCTTGGAGGCAGTGACTCTAAACCATGAAGCCTGTTCTCTTGGCCTCTCCTATGCTAGACCTCTTAGGCTTTCTCCAGGTTTCTGTCACCAGAGGAAGGCACTTGACTGTGTGTCTCACTTCCTCATTGCTACATAATCATTGCTACATAATCATTGCTACAGACCTAAAGGCTGAGAGCAACATACACATATTCCCAAACAGCTTGTGGTTCAGAGATCACATGATCTTGATGATGCTCCCTGCTTGAGGTCTCCACAATCAAAATCAAAAAGCCAGGGAGAGCTCTCCTTTCTGAAAGACCTGGAGTCAAATTAGCTTCTGAACTTGCTTAGACTGTTGACAGAACTCAGTGCTGTGTTGTTGTAGGACGCAGGTTCCTTAGCTGGAGACAAGCAAGGCCAGTTCCAGCCTAAAGAGTCCACCTGTTTTCCTTGGCTTGTGCCCTCTGATTCTTGGGATTCTACGCTCTCTGGTTCACTTCCTGCTACACTCCTTCCTAAGTTTGTAGTTGTTGTTTGTTTTTGTCTTTTTAGATAAGGTCTATGGTAACCTAACCTGGCCTCTTAAACTCTCACTGTAACTGAGTATGACCTTGTCCTTTTGACCCCCCTGCATCCATCTCTAGAGTGCTTAGATTACAAGTATATAACATTGGCTATGTTTCATATGATGCTAGGGATTTTGTTGTTGTTTTGGGTTTTTTTTTGGGGGGGGGGGTGTCTGGCCTTCTTGGAACTCCATCTGTAGACCAGGCTGGCCTCAAACTCAAGCACTCTGCCTCCTGGAGTGCTGAGATTAAAGGCAGGCATCACCACCCTACCCCCAGCTAATGCTAGAGACTAAACCCAGGGTTTCCTGTGTCTTAAGCAAATACACTACTCCACAGTCTCTCCTCTCTGCCCAATTTTCCTCCTCTTCGAACTTCATCTGACCTCATTTTCTACCACACCTCTGTTCCTCCTATTGTAACAGGGTCTCAGACCTTCGCAGCCCCAGGTCTTAGCACAACTGACTCCAATTATGGAAATACCACTCGGGCAGTAAAAATTATGGAGGAGACAGAACCACCTGCCAAATGAAAACAAAGACCTGATCAATCAAAGTCCATAGTTCTGAGAAAGTCTCTAAATATACTAACCTTGCTTTTGGCTTCTGTAGTTCTGCTTCTGGCTAACTATGCCTGTCAACTGAAGTATTTCAACCAGAATATGGGTTTTATGCTTAAAAGCTCAACCTGAGATAATCGCTGGCCAGCTAATAAAGACTTTCTATTGGCTTAAACCCATGTAGAGCAGTCTTCCCTAGTGGATACCCTATAATATTCTGCCTTTGAGAGTCCTGTGATTGATTACAAGGCTCCCAAAATGATCATGTTTTAAAGTCAATTAACTTGGGGTTAATTTCAGATGTAAAGTCCCTTCCCAGAAGTACTCAGAATTTGTTTGACCAGATAACCCGAAGAAAGGGACCTGCAGAGTCTACCAGAGCCTGTTCCCACCAAGCTCTGCCACCAGCATCAGCCTTCAATATCATCACTGCAGATGCATAGAAGTCAAGACCCATGGAGAGGAAACCTCACAGGTACAGAGGCAAAAGCCCACTGACTTCAGTGGAGCAGACAAATTCACCATCAAAGCAGGTACCATGAAACCTAACTTGTGGGAGTGGCCAACCAATGACTGGTCCAGCTTGAGACCCATACCAGGAGAGGGAGCCCACTCCTGACACTGCCTGAAGGACCAGGAACCCGAGGCTGGATAGCCCAGAGACCCACGACAGAACCGAACACAATTTGCAAAAAAGAAAAAAGAAAAAAAAAGCCAATGAAATGATTTCTAATAATATTATGTTATACTAGCAGACCCAAGCCTAGCATAATTCTCATCAGAAAGGTTCTATCCAGCAACTGTTGGGAGCAGGTGCAAACCCACAGCTAAATACTCAGGGATCCTGCAGAAGAGGAAAAGGAAGGATTGTAGGAGCCAGAGGGGTCAAGGACACTCACTACAGGGAAAATCACAGAACCAACTAACCAGGGCTCGTAGGAGCTTACAGAGACTGAACTGACATCAGGGAACCTGCATGGGTCTGACCTAGGTCCTCTAAATATATGTTATGGTGATAGCTTGTTCTTCTTATGGCACTCCTAAAAGTGGGAGTGGGGGACTGTCCTGACTCTTGCCAGCTCTTGGAACCCTTCTCCTCCTACTGACTTGCCTCAGCTGGTTTTAACATGAGAGGACTTGATATACCATATTTGTTTGGTATCCCTGGGAGGCCTGCCTTTTTCTGAAGGGAAATAGAGGAAGAGTGAATCTAAGAGAGATTGGGGGGGCCTGGGAGAAGAGGAGGGAGAGGAAACTTTGATTGGGATGTAAATCTGACAGAAGAATAAAAAGTAAAATAAAATAAAACACGGGTGCCACAAGCTCGGGACACAGTGCATCTGGACTTCGGAGAAGCCCACATGTGGTCATGCTCAGGGCTCCTTACAACAATTTTCTTGTGACTGTGTAACCCTGCTGGGAGACAAGGACACTTAACTCATTTTGCAGATGAGAAACTGAAGCTCTCTGAGAGCAAACCATTTGTTCCGGTGGCAGATGGAATTTGTGGTAAGGCTAGAGTGACGCACTGGTACCCAAAAGACGAGGTAGATAGGTACCCTCCACTAACCCAGGAGCCTCTGCCCTCTGGATGAGCTATAATTGTTAAGCCATGGGACTAGCCCTGGGCCAATTCAATATACAGGGTCCTTAAATCCTGCTGCTTTCCAGGACCCAGGGTGACAGAAGGGTGAGGCAGTACCCGAACCCTGCAGGGTAGGACATGTGCAACTGAGGACATCTTCATTAAACCAGGAACTTACACTCCAAATAGCCACGGCACAGGCTCGCTTCAGAGACACTGTCCTCAAAGCACTGGCTCTCTTCCGGAAGAGCATATGCCTCATCAGAAGTACAAGCATAGGAGCTGGAGAGGTGACTCGGTATACCAGTCAGATACTTGTCCAGCAAGTGTGAAGATCAGACTTCAGATCCGCAGAATCCACTAAAACACAAACAGGTTTGGTGCCTTCCGTTTAATCACAACATTCAAGAGGCAGAGACAGGAACACAACCATAGCAAGCTGACTGGCTAGAATAGCTAGAAGGATCTGCTCAGTAAATAAAGCAAATGATCAAGAAAGACACCTAGCATCAACTTTGGTCCTCAATATGCATGTGTACACTCACTTGCATGGAACACTGGCACATACACGTGACCACACTTGAAAGTGCATGTATGCATGTGTTTGGCAAACAATAAAAGTATAAATTAGTAAAACACAAATGCTCTTCAATTTCCACAGTTGAAAACATTGTAAATCAAGAGTATGTTTTACTATATATCCAACTTACCAAACATCACATCTTTGCCCAGCTTGCCAAAAAGCCAACAGTTGGGCAAGGCCATTTGACACGTAAAACCCATTTCATAAATAAAGACTAAGGACCAAAACAGCTCAAGTCATTTGCCTCATACAGTTTGCTTCAGAATGTCAGCTGTTCCACTCAGTATCTCAGCTGACTGGAGCTGCAGCTCACTGAAGTAGCCAGCCTGGAAAGGGCTCAAAATTCAAAATTGAAACACATCAAGCCAGAAATCCTAAAATGGAAGCCCTTTGCATACTCTGTCCTTGGAACCACATTCCAGCCCTGTCAGAATTGATCAGTGCAGATTCAATGTCCACATGTCTAGATCATCTGAAAGACATTCATTTGTGTGGTAGCTCTTGGTTCAGTTTGTCGTGTGTGTGTGTGTGTGTGTGTGTGTGTGTGTGTGTGTGTGTGTGTCTAGAAATACTAAGCATTGAACTTAGAGCCTTATGCATGCTAGGCCATGCTCACAGAGTTGCATCCTTAGTCCCAAGTCTTCTTCAGTAGAGTTCTGAGAACTGGTCTAATCCACTAGACTAGTAGTTTTCAACCTTCCTAATGCTGCAACCCTTTAATGTAGTTCCTCATGTTATGGTGACCCCCAACCATTCAATTATTTTTGTTGCTGTGTCATAACTGTAAATTTGATACTGTTATAAATTATAATACCAATATCTGTGTTTTTAGATGGTGTTGGGTGGCCCCTTTTAAAGGATAGTTTGACCCCCAGGTAGAGAACCACTATACTAGATTTAATTTTAAAAAACTTCTGGAATCTGTTTTCCCCCTAGCACCAGAAAGGCAGAATCTAACCAAAGAATGTCAGGAGAGGAAGAGCATTCTGCCTTATCAAAATGCCGTGGGCTGCCAGGGGATACTTGTAAAAGAGGCTGAAACAGTAAGGTTACACGTTCAAGGTCAGCCTGGGGTATATAGGAGATTATAAAATGAGA
>JADRCH010000056.1:5153534-5202728 GCA_019843965.1 Rhynchomys soricoides | reverse complement strand
ATGCTACAGTAGGCTCAGATTTTCTATGGGGAAAACTACCCATCTAGTCCTAAGGCCTCAGTTTCCCCATTTGTAAAGTAGGAAGTAAAAAACGGGCCATTTGGCAAGGCAATGATACAAGTGGGAATAACCCCTTGCTTGTCAAGTACAGTACCAGGCCTGGTGTTATATTGTCTGAATTCCCCTTTCTCCTTCAGAGGACTAAGAAAGGCTCCTTAGTTCAAAAAGTGCTTTGTCTGTTTATTTCATACGTGGACCTTAAATGTATCATTTCCTCCTTCAGATTTGGAAAATAAAGAAAATGGCCAAGTAGGTACAGTGTGGCTTCCTCGGAACCAACCCAAATGCCTGTTGGGTGTGAGTGGGCAATCCAGAGAGCCTTCTGGTTATTTCATTCCAAGCTGTAGGGAAGGCCAGGGAGCTACGATTCAAGAAACCTCCATGGAGATGGAGTTACCAGAGATGGGGACAGACAGGAAACTGGGGATTAGGCTGCGTTTCCTTTCACTTGGCAGGGCCCTGAGAGCCTTTCTTCCCAAGAGCAGGAGTGTAATGACCGCAGGGGGCAGGAGAGAAACCAGCATCACCTAGGCGGAGACCAGCGTCGCCCCACCTCCTTCCCACAGGCTGGGCTCAGAGGGCACTCGGTGGGACCAGGCAGTAAGCGCCGAGATGTGGGCTGCGCTGCCGCTGTTGTGCGCTGGGGCCTGGCTGCTGAGTGCCGGAGTCACCGCGGAGCTGACCGTGAACGCCATAGGTACGAGGGAGAAAGTGGGGCGCAGGGCTCCGGGGCTCCGGAGGAGGAACAGAGAACTTCGGGCTAGTCTCGGGGGACACGCGTCTTGTGTGTGATCCGAGGAACAGGCTGGCAGGTACCCAGAGTCCTTCTGGCTCAGATCTAAGTACAGAAGCCCTCAGCCCCTTCTGCTCGACAGCTGGGACAGCTGAGGACACAACTTTCCTGCCCCACCACGGGAGCGGGACATCACAGCCTGGACTTTCCGTGCACTTGGCCTCCCCGAGGATCCGCCTTGTGTTGGTTCTTAGTCCGACTGTGCCATGCTGGGGTGACTCCCTGCCCTAAGGAACACTGAACCCACAGAAGTTTTAACCCTAGCGTCTACCCTAGGTGTGCCTGGAAAAGCTGGCTGGGGAAAAGCCGCCTCAACTTTTGGCAAAGTGTGCCGACGACTAGTAAATATTTTAGTTGTGTACAACGTTGGTCTCTGTAGCAACTCCTAAAGGCCCGCTTGTGGGACAAACGCAAGCTTGTTCTAATAGATATTTATTTATGGACAGTGAAGACAGAAGTTAAATGATTTTCAGGCTCAGTTGTTCTCCCTCCTCCCCCCACCACTACCCCTGTGCGCACCAGCCATTTTTAAGTGTAAAGGAGTCGTTCAATCAAAGCCCCTGGCTGGAGAGTAGTCGGTGGTCTGTGGTTTCCTAGCCCTGTCTTTCAACAGGACACACAAAACTACCTTTTTAAAAATGATTTTATTAGCATATATTAATTGTACTTAATAGTAAGTTTCATTATTACATTTTCGTGGGCGTTTGTAATATATTCTGATCACATTTCAGCCTTCGTTACTCCCTATTGTCCCCCTTCCATTTCCACTTCCTCTTCCCAGCTTGTCCCTATCTTTCGTTTTTGTTTTGTAACTCACTATGTAGCTATTTCCTAGAGAGAAATGGCCCTGGCTGAGCTTCTGGAACAGCTCTAGGGCTTTCAGAGCAAGATATAAATGCCACATAGTAAATGACTTTCTTATTGCTGTGCTGGCAAGGATCCCTGGGGATCTCCTGGGGCAACATGCAGCCATCCCAAATGATCCAGACATAGATGGTATCAGCGAAATCAGTCTAGAAACTAGTCTATCTCTCTCCCTCTCTCTCTCTCCGTTCCTCTCCAATCCCTCACTCCCTCCTATCTTTCTGTGACCCCCTGGGCTTTATTAGGGTTATCAAAAACATGGTGACCTTACTTTACCAGCCACTACAACACTGAAGAAAATGTATCTTCCCTCCCCAGGCAACTATTAACTGCCTATAAATCCTCAGGCAGGGATGGGACCCTGTGAGCCCCTCCAGCCCTTTTTGGGTTTTGTTTGTTCTGTTTTTAAATCATTAACTAGTCAAGGATGACCTTGAACTCCTGATCTTGTCTCTATCCTCCAAGTGCTGAGATTACAGGCATGTGCCAAGCCCTAGGTAAAAACGTTCCTTTTAGAGATCGCTCAGTGCGTAAAACCCTTAGTATACAGGTCTGAGAGCCAGAGTCCTTATCCCCCAAACTATGTAAAAGCTGACCAGTCATAGCAGCCACCTGTGATCACCGAATTCAATAGGCAACGATGGAGGGACCTTGGATAAACAGGCTAGCTAGACTATCTAGAATCGGTGAGCTCTGGGTTCAGTTAAAGACCCCTGCCTCAATAAAGTGGAGTGCGAGAGAGAAAAACATGGGACACAGTGCACTATATACTGCACACACACTGTACACACATGTGTAAAAAAATAATAAATAGATGAAATTAATTTCAGTTAAATCAGAGTAAGTTTGTGCTTTTGTCTACCAACACTGAAGAATTCTGGGGCTTTCTTCCTCTTTGTTGGTTTGGAAACCACCACCACCTCCACCCCCAACTCCCGAAAGAGGCACAGGTTAGCCATAAATTCTGCCTGGTCCTGGGCTGAGGTTTGTCTTCTCTGAAGGCCTCAGCCATAGCACTCCCTAAACCTGGGTTTGGAATCCCCTGCACCCAGCTCAGGGCTTGTCTGGAGAACTGTGCTTTTTGTTTTTTTCCATTATGATCTTGACTTAGCTTCTGGAGCAAGTCTGGGTCTTTTCGATAGAGATGTAGCTGCCACATAGCAACAACCTTCATATTGCTGTGTTGTCATGGATCCCTAGGAATCCCCTGGAGCAACATGGAACCATCCCAAATGATCTGGACACAGATGGTGTCAGTGAAACCAGACTAGACCCTTTACTTCCAAGCTACCCATTTGACCAGATTACAGATGCCTGTAATTCAGCACGGAGAGCTAAAGCTTATAGATTGTGAATTCAAGGCTAGCCTGGGCTATTTAGCCAGATGTTGTTCAGAACACACATACAAAAGATACATTTCCACTCAAGTTTTACCTTTTCAGGTTTAACAATGACTTTTCATAGTGTAAAATATATTTGGAAAAAAATCAAGATCTTCATAATCATTTTGATTATTGTTCAATCTAGAATAATTTTTTTTTAATGATTAGGAAGCAAAAATAATTTTAATTGATATTTTGTGTTGCAAAAAAGGAGACAGGGTGATTTAATATAAGTGTTCTTTCTTAGGCTGACAGAAAGACAGGTGTTCAAGGAGAAAAGATATATATATAAAATATTCAACTCTTTTGTTGTTGCTGTTGGAGTAGGGTTTTGAGGTAAGATCTTATATGTAGCCCAGACTACCATTGAGCTCCTCTAGATCTTCCTTCCTCAGCTTCCCCAGAGCTAGAATTAACAGGCTTGTACCTCCACGTTGGACCAGCAGGGTATCCAACTCTTGTGTTTGTGTGTAGGGCCATATATGCATGTATGTTCTTACATATGGACTCACCTGTATGTAGATATGTGTAGATGCCCACCACGGTTAATATCAGGAACCTTCCTTGACTGTTCTTCTCCATTCTTCATTGAAGTCGGGTCTGTCAGTCAAACCAATTTGGCCAGTACTGCTGAATGCACTCTGGGCATCCCCTGGCCAGGCCACCCCAGGCTGGAACTGCAGGTTAGCTTCCATGCTCTACTGGCATTTAATAGGCTCTGTTGATCCAAACTCCAGTTCTCCTGCTCTCATGGCCAGTGCCTTAACTGCTCAGCCATCTCCTTAGTCATCGCCTTATTTTCAAATGTCAATATTTAACGTAAGGGGCCAACGAGATGTTTCGGAGAGGAAAGGTGCTTGTTACCAGGCCTAACACCTTGAGTTCAATTCCCAGAGTTCACATGGTGGAAGACAAGAACATGCTTCTGAAGTTGTCTCTGACCACTACAGTCACACCATGATGTGTTCAGGGACACATATGTACACACTGTAAAAAAAACAAAAATTTAGCCCAGCAGTGGTGGCTCACGCCTTTAATCCCAGCACTCGGGAGGCAGAGGCAGGTGGATTTCTGAGTTCGAGGCCAACCTGGTCTAGAGAATGAGTTCCAGGACAGCCAGGGCTACACAGAGAAACCCTGTCTCGAAAAACTAAAACAACAACAACAAAAATTTCTTTTCTCATCACCTGTGGCTCCATTTAGGTGACAAAGATAAGTAATATCTGTAACCACAGGCATTGCTAAAACTAACAGTTACTCTCACTGGGCATGGTGGTACACATCTGTAATTCCAAATCTCAGGAGAGTGAGGCAAATGTATCCAAGTCTTCTATTAACTTTATATTGAACTGTAGTGGTAAAAATACCCTAATCATTAAACATGAATTTCAGTGAATTTTCATGATTGAACAGACTTGTGTAAATTGCACCCCATGAAACAATAAAATACTCCTAACACTCCAAAATTCTATTTCTGAGTAGACAAGAAAAAATAATCTGTTCACCCCAGATAGAGAATCGATGACATACCAAAGTAAATACCACCAAAGTTCAGCTTGATGAATCAATGATGTTACTGGGATGACTTACTGGAGTGTGGGTAAGGAGTTACAGGGACAGAAGTAACTCAAACCCCACATCAACACGAATACTCCCCAGCAAGGGTGACAGCTCATGAAAGATGGAAATCTGTATCTTGACTGTGCTTGGCTTTTCTAGGCACTTGCCAGTTGCCACCAAGCCTGGAGACCTGGGTTGGATCCTTGCAATCCACTTGGCGAAAGAAAAGACCCAACTCCCAAAAGTTGTCTTCTGATGTGTACACACACACACACCCATCAGTAAATACCATTTCAAACTTTTAAGTCTACCACTGATGGGGTTGTTCAGTGGGTAAAGTGTTTATGGCCTAAGTATGAGAACATGAGTTCTGATCCTTAGCACCCACATTAAAAAGTCAGATGTGGGGGTACTCACCTATAACCCAAGAGCTGAAAGGAAAAGACAGAAGGAACCCAGGGCCTTCTAGCCAGCCTGTATAGCCAAATAGCTGAGCTCTGGGTTCTTCCAGACACTCTGTCTCAAGAAATAAGGTAGAGAGAGAGAGAGAGGGAGACATCTAGTCAACTATGGCCTTCACTTGTGCACACATGGTTGCACCCCTCCCCCACATGCCACATATAAATAGCAGTTTCTCAAATTGTCTTGTGGCAACAAAGCAGAAGGAGTTTGGGTTCCCTTTTGTACTCAGCTTCAGATAACCCACGTCAACCTCCACTTTGGTATTTTTCAAAGGCAAATCAGCTAGGTGTGGTGGCACACACTTTTAATCCCGGTTTTAAGACCAGTCAAGACTACAGAGTGAGACCCTGTCTCATAATAAATAAATTATATAATATAATATATAACATGATAAATTAATAAAAGCAAATCAGCCCTCCAGTGCCCCACTAGGCTTTAGACTCAACATGATCATGTGGCATGTGTGGACCTAATTCTTTTTCTTTTCTTTACAGAAAAGTTTCACTTTAAGTCATGGATGAAACAGGTCAGTGGCCAACTTCTTCTTTTGAAGCTTCTCTTGTCACAAAGCTTCCTGTTAGCAAACTAAACCATATCAGATTTGAGGCAAAAGAGCACTTTTCCAACCTTGTTCTGTCTGTCTTGGGTTTTTCCATGGTTCGAACTGGCCAAACTCCAGGAAGGATCCAGTAAAGTGAACTTCCAAATAATGTTGCCCAGGGATGAGCCTGGCAGAAGCCTTCTAAGCCTTCTCTTCATTATTGTCGTTTGTATTCAGGGCACTTTGCATAGTGGCTGCAGAATGCATTGAGGACACCAGTATGTACAGTTTTGAAAATGGTGGGTCAGCCATATACTTGGCTCAGCAATGAGTCATGGTGTCAGGCCACCTACTCTTGGCAGATCTCCTCACTGGGGTCTCCTGAACTCTTACCTGATATCCTGACAGTTGTGTGGTCTTCATGCTGGCCACAGGTCCCTGGAGGTAAAGGATTGCTTTGTAACTCCCTGATATTGGCAGTAGAGAACAAAGACAGAGTCCCATCTCACTGTAGATCTGTCCTGAGATAGTGGCACAATGAAAAACTCCATGGGCTGGGGATTCAGCTCAGCAGGTACCATGCTTGTCTAGTATGCAAAGAACTCCGCTTTGTTCCCTAGCACCATGTGATCCAGGCATGGTTGACACATGCCTGTAATCCCAGCACTAGGAGGTGGGGGGGGGGGGGGGGGGGGGGTAGAGGTAAGATAGGAATCTTAGATGTCCATGATCATTTTGTCTAGGGACATTTGAAATCAGCCTACATACATGACACCCTGGAGGAGTCTTCGGGGGTCTCTAAAAAGACCCCCTCTGCTAAGTTTCACTCACTATTCTCAGGACTTGGCTGCTGGTGTGTTTTGTTTTAGCATCAAAAGACGTACAGCTCCGGGGAGTACAACCACAGGCTGCAGATGTTTGCCAACAACTGGAGGAAGATTCACGCCCACAACCAGAGGAACCACACATTTAAAAGTACTGGGAAGTCCCGTTTCCTCCAGGCGTCTGAGAGAAGGAGGGGTGGGAACACCTCAGATCTGGAAAGAAAATGATTAGTGTCAAAGGCTGGTCAAAGGATCCACTCAGGCTAATGGGTGTAGAGAGCAGAGACTCAGAATCAGAGGATGCCTTTGGCGAATCTCGGATTCTGAACAGGATGTAAATGTAGATGGTACTGGTAACCTGTGGGAGTAGTGAAGTTGATGAGATTCTAGAGAAGCCCTGCCCTGCTCTACTGTCTTCTGAGGGTACAGCACACACAGTCAAGATCTGTCTGGGTTGCTGTGAGGCCTTGCCTCTCAGACTGCTCTGGAACCCGTGAACAGTTTCTGTAGTCATTCAGCTTCATTCTGCTGAGGGTCACTAGAAACAGGTCTAGCCTGATCACTGCCGTTGCAAAGGAATGATGGAAGCCCAGCTAAAGGGACTCTGGGCAGCAAGCACAAACTGGAAGGAAAACAGTTCTTTTTCTGTCTGGTGCTAGCGTTTGACCTTGGAGCAGGGCTGGCTTGGGTTGAAGTGGAACTGGCCAGTGTTGAACTGGCTGGGTTGCAGTGAACACTGGATACAGTGCAGGCAGCAAGACACCTGCACAGATATGGCTGCTCTTTACCTGGGTGTTCATCAGCCTCATGGTGGGAATCTAAAACAGTGGGTGCCTAGCTGCACCCCAGATTTCCTTCATCCACCAGGAACTCTGGGGTGTGTCTATCTGCCCAGATTTCTCAGAGGCACAGTATCAGTCAACCTTGCTATATTGAATCATACAAAACATAGACTTTTATAGGAGCCAGGTTGTAGCGGCTGTAAATAGAACATGGGTGAATGAGGGTTCTTGTTTGTTTGTTCATTTGTTTATTAGCGATTCACTATGACCCTCGACTTCACTGCGGCTTTGTTCAGTTTGATTTCCCTTTTCTTTTTCAGTGTCGTTGAACCAGTTTTCAGATATGAGCTTTGCTGAAATAAAACACAAATTCCTTTGGTCAGAGCCTCAGGTTAGTGTACTTCGTGGTAAATCTGGATCTTTTCACTCTAACCTGTGAAATAAACAGTAAGCCTGCGTGCCTTGATTCCAGCTAGATTCAGTTCCATCCCCAGCCATGTTCATGGGTGTACGGGTGTCCCTGAATTCTTTGGGGGAGCAGGAATATCCATCTCTCAGCAGCCCCTCAGTCCAGGGCTCTGGCCTTAACAACATAAACCCATAATCTAGAAATAGCAGATAAAATACAGGTGTTTACTTAAAAGTGAATTTCAGTCAGACTTTTGTTTTTTAACATCCCGACTGCAGTTTCCTCTCCCTCTCCTCCCATCCACTCCTCTGTTTCTTCTCAGAAAAGGGTAGATCTCCCACGAATATCATCCAGCCATGGCATATCAAGTTGCAGTAATACTATGCCTGGATCTTGAGATGTAACCAAGGCTAACCTTGAACTCCTGATCTTCCTGCATTCACTTCAAAAGTGCTCGGTGGATGACACCACACTCAAATTTTCATTCCTCGTTCCCTTTTGTATGTGTGTACGTACATGTGTACTTGAATGGGTGTGATACATACATGTGATACATACATGTGCTTGGTTGCTGCATATGTGTATGGTTGTGTGTGTGTTGTGTGCGTATATGTGGTATATGCATGTGTGGTGGATATACCCATGTAGTAGATGCCTATGTGGGTGTGTGTGTAAGTGCACTTGCCTATACCCTGACATATGCACAAGAGAGGCCACAGCTAGCATTCCTGTCTTCCTTCAATGTTCGCTACCTTATTTTTTTTAGGATTTATTTTTTATCACATGTATGTGTGTGTGTGCATATATGTATGTGCCCTATGTATGTGGATGCCCATGGAGGCCAGAAGATGAAGGCACTGGATCCCTAGACATTGAAGTTATAGTTGTTAGTCATCTAATGTGGGTATTGGGAACCAAACCTCTGGAAGAACAGCCAGTGCCCTCAGCTGCCGAATGCTAAGCCATCTCTCCGGCCCCTTCACCATCCCCCTCACCCCCACTGACCTTGAACTCTTTATGTAAACTAGGCTGGCCTTGAACTCGCAGAGACCCAAATTGCCTCTTAGTCCTGAGTGCTAGGATTAAAGGCGTGAGCCACAACCTACCCTCTTCCACCACAGCCTGGAGCTCACCGGTTCAGCTAGACTCTCTGACCAAGTCCCCAGGATCTGCCTGTCTCCCGCCCCACCCCCAACAGTAGGGTCACAAAGTCACGTAGCTGTGGGGACCCAGGTCCTCATTTGCTGACAACACTTTGCCCACTGAAAATCTCCCCAGACCTTTCAGTCCCTTTCAATGATTACATTTTGATGACACTTTCCTTGAAAATAATGTGTTTGGTTGTTTCAGAATTGCTCAGCTACCAGAAGTAACTACCTCCGTGGCACTGGCCCCTACCCCCCCTCCATGGACTGGCGGAAGAAAGGGAATGTGGTTTCAGCAGTGAAAAATCAGGTATGCATGGCAGTCCCACATTTTCCCTCCAAAACAGCCATGCAGTCAGACATCATACCAGGATGGAGAAAGCCGATGCTCACCCCAACTCTGCAAGAGTATTCTGATCCTGTCGTCATCTCTCCTCTGCAAAGCTCGGGTGTCACTGCTCTAAGGTTCCCACATTGGTGGGTGGAGCTATGTCCTGAGGGCACATTCATTGACTCTCTCTACTCTGTGTGTTCTCTTTAGGGGGCCTGTGGCAGCTGCTGGACTTTCTCCACCACTGGGGCCCTGGAGTCAGCTGTGGCTATTGCCAGTGGGAAAATGCTGTCTTTGGTAAGAAGTCAGCCATAGGCCATCTCCTACAGACCGCCTCTCAGCACTGGGCCTGGGCATTCAGGCTCATTCATGGTGTCAGCCAAGAGTTTGATTTTCACTGGATCTCTTGGTCCCAACCTTGAAGCTCAGCTAATGTTTTCCAAAAAAAGAATGTTTTTCAGCCTAGTATTTTACCAATAAGAGTTCTGGACAGCACTGCCTAGGGATAACCCTTTCCCATGCTTTGTTATCTTCATGCAGAGGAGATCTAGGGCCTATGTGTCTATCCACTAACCCCTAAGGAAAGGGTCTCACAAGTGACAGAACTGTCCGTCCCACTGTATAGGGAAGAGGGAGCGTCTAGCAAGGTCAGTGTGGCCAGGAGAGCCTGGATTCAGGAGTGACAGGGCAGTGACTCTGGACCTGACCTCTCTTCCTAGTGCAGTGGTGCATGAGATGCACCATTCATACTGTATATACCTCTACAAGACAAGTGCTCATTAGGGAAGAGGGCCTATTTGTGCCCTCCCACTTGCTTGGCAGCCAGGTCATTTTGAGCCCCTCCCAGCATGTGCCAGCTGCAGGGCAGACACTCTGGAATATTCAGAGATTATACAGGATCATCACCACACAACATTAATTAGTCCACAAATGTAAATGAGCTAGTGAATGTTGAGGCTTCACAACAGCACCTCCAGGGCCTCTCAGCCATCCCCTCACGGGGTCTGTGCTTCTTCCTCTAGGCTGAGCAGCAGCTGGTGGATTGTGCCCAGGACTTCAACAACCATGGCTGCCAAGGGTATGTTCAGGAGTGGGAGCACCCACCCCTTCTCATCTCCCTCATTTGCTGCTGTCTGATGTAGTAGTAGCTAGAATCCTGAAATCCCATCCACCCTCATGGGTAGAGAATTGAAGGATCTCATAGCTGTAGGTTTGGGGTAAGAATGCAGCCTCTTTCCAAGATGTCACCCGACCCCGCGCTCAGCATGGTCAGCCTCACTAGACACCAAAGCCTCAGGACAAGTGGTCAAAAGAATCAATAGAGGAAGAAACACATCACCCTCCAAGCTCCACATTCACACATGGAGAACTGATGGGCCTTTAGACACGTTCCCTGAAGCACAAGCTGCCCCAGGTCTCAAGAGCTCTGCGAATTTTGGAAATGTGTCCATGCATAAAGCTGTACTGTGCCAGCTTCCTGGTCATTCTCTCAATAAGTTACTAGGAAATAGTTCCCATTTTCACAATACTTACCCTCCTCTCTGTGTCCATGTGAGCTGATCTCGGAGGTTTTGTGTGATTAGGCAGGTTTCTGGGCATATAATGTGCAGAAAGTGTCCCCTAGATCCTCTGGGGCATATTCTCAGCCTTCCTGTCAGACCCACTTGCCTCACTGCTTCTCTGTGGGACATCTCATATGCCATCTTCTCTGGCAGCAGTGACTAGCAGGGTCTCTTGCAGAAAGCCATGTTCTAGTCTGAGTCTGGATCCTTCCAGGGCTGATGCTACAGCCTGCCAGGATGCTCACCTTTCCCTCTCTTTGTATCTCTTTCCTCTGTCTGCCCATACATGGCAAGAAGCTGATTACTGGGCATGCAGGAGTCCCAACATCTTTTGAAGTCTGTTTGCTTCAGTTCATGACATTCCTGCCATTTTCTTTTCAAGTTCCAGTTCTCACCATGTGCCCCTGTGGACCTAGGCACAGGTGACCCCAGAGACAGTAGAACATACAGAGATAACATTCCTCAGAGTTGAACAAGCCACATACAAGCATGTCATAGGTCAGGTATTAACATGGGTTATAGGAAGAAGAGCAAAGGCTCAACAGAGTGGGGTCTGCCGAGTGATTTGTTTGTTGGTTGGTCCATTGGTTCGCTGGTGGGAAGCAGTAAGATGGAAAAGATTGACCTTTAGAGTCTTTAAAGTCTAAATTCAGATTGTGGCCTTGGCGTGGTAGTAGCTACCACCTGGGGCTGACATGAGGGGTCAGGCAGGCTGTCTGTGGAACACTAACCATGAGGATGCTTGGAATGGATGGGATTGTGATGATGGTGATTCTATCAGCCTCCCGAGGAGTTGCCTGCTTCTCCTGACGGGAGTCTCTGTCCCAGAGGGGCACTTGTGGCTCACACAGACTCCAGTGGCTGAGACCAGGGATACATTGCTGATCTCTCAGAAACCTCTGCCACTGGAATGTGCCCTACAAGACCCCAGTGATCTGGGCAAGGGCAAATGTTACCAAGCTGATGCCCAGTCTTGTCTGTGAGGCGAGGCCCAGAAGAACTTACGAGTGTGTCTTTCTTTCAGAGGTCTCCCCAGCCAGGCCTTCGAGTACATCTTGTACAACAAGGGCATCATGGGAGAAAGCAGCTACCCTTACATAGGCAAGGTAACTGTGGGTGGCCTCAGCTGTGTCTCCTCTCCATCTCACCCTTATCCTCCTCCACTCTGCTGCCATTCGAATTGGGAGCCTTTGTGGTGTTTGCTTGTACCCTCTGCTCTTTCCAAGGACTTCTTGTCACTCCTGCCCCTGTAGCATCAACTCTCTTTCATGAATGCCCTTCTTCAGGGCCCTCCCACCTCAACATACTATCTTAGTCCTTTGTGATTCCATTGGTCCATCTTGTGTACAGCTCCATCCAAAATATGGCCTCTTTATTAGGAAACACCTATCTGCCCTCACCCTGGGCCTCTCTGACCAGCTCAACTTATATACCTACCTTGGTCAGAGAACTCTGGAGACTCCTGGGATCTGCTTCACCCCCACAAGGCCAAATCTTTCCCATTATTATGCCCGTCAATTCCCGGCTCCCACAAACCACATCCCTTTCCCCCAATTTCTGTCTAGTGACTTAATCTCTGCCTGCCTCTGGCCAGCGCTGTTTCCTGGACTGTTCCTCCAACCCTGCTACATAGGGTTCAACTCAACTTCTCATTCTTGATTTCCTTGGGCTGCTGGCTCAGGTCTTTCCTTGGGCTCTGACCAAGCCCTATGTGTATGTCCCAGGCAGCACAGAAGTGTCTCCTGCTCCTAGGTTCTAAACACTTTAAGGACATGTATACTCCTAAGTCCCTCTGGAGTGCCACTGTCAGCAAGCCCATGGTGCATGCAGGCTGCTTAAAACATGCTGTCAATGTTCCTGGGGAGAATGTGACCTCAGCTGAAGGCTAAGCATCTCTAATCTGTATCTTCTTCCTTATTTCGCCCCAAACAGAATGGTCAGTGCAAATTCAACCCCAAAAAAGCTGTCGCTTTCGTCAAGAATGTTGTCAACATCACACTCGTGAGTACTGCGTCCATCTCTAGCTAAGGAGTATGTTCTGCTATGGAGACCACAAGAGCAGCTCTTTTGGGCAGCTTGTCATGGATGGAGGAATCTGGGTTACCCCAGACTCCTGCTCACCATAAAGGCTGTGTGGTGGAAGACAGGAAGGAACCATGGGGTGACAGGGGATGCTCTGGGCTCTGAGTTACAAGTCTATAGGGGGTTTTGTGCCTGTGGGTCTGTTTTCTTGTCTAAAATGCAAGTGATAATTGCCACCATCCCTCTAGCACAGTGGCTCTCAACCTTCCTAATGCTGCAATCCCTTAATACAGTTCCTCGGGTTGTGGTGACCCCCAACCATAAAGTTATTCATTGCTGCTTCATAACTGTAATTTTGCTACTGGCATGAATCATAATGTAAATATCTGATACGTGACCCCTGTGAAAGGATCATTCATTCAACAACCACCTCCTAAAGGGGTTGAGACCCACAGGTTGACTAGAGACTAGACCAGGCAAGTCAGCATGTGAGAAGGTGAGGAGCATGCACTTATCAATCAGGTCAGGCTAGGGTTTGCTGCAACCCCAGACATCTTCAAGTCTGAAAGGCAGTGTGTCTCCCCCAGTCACCTGCCTGTGGCTTAGGTGGGGCTGTGTGTATCCTGTGTTGTTGGTCTCCCTTTCAGCACCCAGGCTGAGGGAAAGAGAGTAACCAATCATACCTCTATTAAGGAATGCCACACCTCACCTTGAGTACCTGGGGGAAACACGTTCAGTTTTCCTGGTAAAATATTAATAGATGCCTACTCACACCAGCTAGGGTACCAACAACAGACCAAAATAATCACATTGCACCCAAGTCTAGCTTGGTGAGCCTGTGAGTTTGTTGGGCTTACCTATAGGAATGTGAGTAACCTCAAAAACAGCTATGTCATCAAAATGTGCCAGCCTAGAGACGATAATAACTTTGCATAGCTGCACAGCCCATACCTCCTCTTGTGTACAGACCACATGAAGCAGGGACAGAGTTTATATAGCCTTGACAGGGACTCGGGGGAGAGGTATCTGGAACCACAGGTGACAGTCTAATGAACCTCTCTTCCCCCTCCTATGAGGGAACAACAGCAAGTCAAATCTTATTGCGTCTGATCAGCGTCACTCTAAGAAGTAATACTTCTTAAGAAGTAAGTAATACTTCTCTAAGAAGTAAGTATACTTGAAGGACAGCATTCCTGAGCACACCGTCATATCTTGCTTTTCCATGAGAACGTGTGAACATGCATGAGTGGCCTCATGAGTCTGGTAGGCATGGGCTCAGTCAGGGAGGAGCATGCATGATGTGAGAATCCTCCATGGTGTGTGCAGATGTGATGTGCAGGTAAGGAGGCATGTGCCCATAGACATGTGCTTTATGTAATGACAGCAGCTGCCATCCAATGGTAGGGCATGCTGAGCTCTCCGTAGCAGAAACAGTTTGGAGTGATTAGAGGCAGTATAAAGCCATCTGATAGGCCTTATCTCCAAATAGCCTACTGACAGGACTGTGGTTATCACCTGCATTTGATAAAGGAGAAGACTAAGTCTCAGAGGAGCTTTTAAACTGTGCCCAGGAGCTAGGAGGTGGGGCTGGATTTGAACTGAGGAATGTCACTCCACAGCTAACATTTGCCACCTCAGCCGCACAGCCCACTTCTTGCAATAGAGATATCATCTTCTGAAAAGAAACCTGTTTTTTAACACACCCACCAAGACTGGCCCTCTGGGCCACTGTACTCCACCAGGAAGTGAATGAAGCACTCAAAAGTTCTGGTTCCCAGGAAGACCCGTCAGGAACAAGCAGAACCCCAGAGAGCAGACCAGAACTCTCAGACAGGACAGGGAAAAGCAGTAGAAACAGTGCTGGCCACCGAGGTTCTGGCCCTAATGCGGCAGGCCTCTGTGATCTCCTGCGTTCCCAAGAAATGTAGCAGTACTTGGAAGGAGCCTACTGCCTAAACGAGGACACACCGAGTTCTGCGCTCTGTGTCCTTCTGTGCATTACTTCCCTTCTCTGAGCCCTGGCTTCAACTCACTGAAACTCCAGCCTCATTTCCACTCCTAAGCATCTGGTTACCATGGCTCCCTCTCAGCTTTCCCAACTGGGGTTGCTTTAAAACACACAGTGTGGGAACCACCCACCCTGCCCTGGAGGAAGACTTTTGAGGTCTACCAGGTGCTTCTGGCTGCTGCTGTCCCCCCGCCTCCAAAAAGCTACCATGACTCTCTTCTGCTTGCCTTCCCCTACCAACGTGGCAGGTCCTACTCAGAAGGCTGAAAGCCTTTGCTGGTCTTGTTTCCACCCCGGTATAGCTATTGTCTATTTGTGGATCAGTAAGATCTGTGTTCCATCAGGCAGGTTCCCTAGATTCTCTTCCTGGATGTGGAGTATTGGGAGCTGAAGCAAGAGCAGCCTTCATCTCTGCATCCTTCGTAGGGGCTGGCCTCAGTGGTCAGTTGTGACTGAGAGAATGAATGGCTGAGCTGGGTGTGAGGATGTAAGGGAGACCAAAGCCACAAGGGAGCTAGTTTGGTTTGGGAGGAAGAACTATAAGCCACATAAAAAATCTAAATGAGGTGTAGTCACACACTATGAGCTTAGTCATAGAACACTTGCTTAGCATGCACAAGATTTAATCTTGGATTTGATCCACCACTACCACAACAACAACAAAGGCGAGGCATAGTGCCATACATAAGTGTAGAACACTTGCCTAGCATGTTCTGTCCCCATCTCTGTTTATTTTTACTTTTTGTTTTGTTTTGAGACAGTCTGTTATATAGCTCTGACTGTTCTGAAACCCAATATGTAGAACAGAATGGCCTCAAACTCAGAAATCCACCTACCTGCTTCTGCCTCCCAGGTGCTAGGATTAAAGATGTGTGCCATCATGCCCATTTTTAAAAGATAAAATTCACCCAAGCCAGGCATGGTAGTACAAGCCTGTAATCCCTCCCAGCACTTGAGAGATGGAGGCAGGAAGATCATCCAAGATCAACCTCAGCTTGAAGACCACAAGTTTGGCCCTCAGCTTGAGGTAACAAGTTTTAGGCCAGCCTAGACCACATATGACCCTATCTCAAAAAATAACAAAATTCAATCCAAAGGGTGCTTGCTGGCATTCTGCATAAGAAGGTGGAGTCTGCACTGCTGCTAAATGCCAGGGGCTATTGTTCCTCATGGTTACCTGCACAGCTCTGGAGCTCCAGCCCCTACCTTCAGACAACAGGCCATAAACATGGTGGGGAAGCTGGAGATGCCCTGCATGTCTGTCAACCCTTCTGTCTGTCCACAGAATGACGAGGATGCAATGGTAGAGGCTGTGGCTCTATACAACCCTGTGAGCTTTGCCTTTGAAGTGACTGAAGATTTTATGATGTATAAAAGTGGTGTCTACTCCAGGTAAGACGGGGGGGGGGAGTCAGAGGGAGACTAGATTAGGCTGGGTGGACCTCCTCAAGCCCAGCATATGGCCTCTGCCTCAACCTAGACTCCTAATTAGATGTTTATGAGACTTGGTGTATGTTCCCTCTATTTGTCTTCTTGCAGCTCTGAGTGTCAGGGACCAAGTCTCTATCCCAGCAAATAAAAGAGAGGTAGTAAAGGATGCCACAGGCTAAATCATGACTAAGGCCAAAATCCATGCCCAGAGCTCTGTGGTCGTCTACAGAAGTGCTACATCCAGTCAAATATTTGAAGATGGGGTTGGAGATGTACCTCATTTGGTGAGTGCTTGCCTAGCAGGCAGCACACCCTGGAGTGTGTTCCTAGCAACACACAAATGAGGTATGATGATACACACCTAAAATTCAAGCACTGAAGAGGTAGAAGCAGGAGAATCAGAAGCTCAGGGTCATCCTCTGCTACATAGCGAGTTAAGGCTAGTCTGGTCAGCATGAGACCCTGTCTCAAAAAAAAAAAATGAAGTTGAAGATTGAAAACAGGAAAGGAAAAGTAGCTATTTTTAGATACCAGAATTCTGTGCTAGAGAGTTCACTATCTGGTTCTTCAGGAAGACCATAGAGAGACCTTAGCACCCACAGCCTCATGGGTAGTAAGAAGTTGCTCTATTGATGAGCTGCACCGTGTCCCCCATAGTATGTCTAATATGGGATTTCTTGTGTCCACACTTAGGCTGCCTGTTTGGCAACAGGAATAAGTTCAGCAAGGAGTCTCTCTAGCTACTTCCCTGTCTCCAGGCTCCTTCATGCTCTCTGTCCTTTAGCCACTTCTAGAATGTTCATGTTCTTCTCGGCTTTGCCATCAGCCTTCTATGCAGTTGTCAGATACAATCACAACTCCACTGCCAACTATTTGATAAAAACCATTCATGGCCCACCAAGCCCCTTCCGAGTATTAGACCCATGCTTAGAATATTATTAAACCCTGACAATTGAGCCTGGGTAGCCATGGAGACCTCCAGCCCTGAGCTCCTCCTGCCCCAGTGCTCCTTGAAGGCCTCTGTGTCTATACCAGACCCACATCCCTGATGCTGAGCGAGAGGCCAGAGCCACAACAGGTTGCTCACTCTCCTCTCCTACCTATTCTAGCCCATCACCATCTTCTCTAAATGCTTCCCCATTGGCTTGTTCCTGACATCTGTGTAAGGGATATATATATATTCATAGTCATGCGAGTATGTCCAAGTGTACATGTGTATGCATGTGAAGGCCAGAAGTCAATCTAAGGTGTCTTCCTGATGACTTTCTTATTTTTTGAGACAGAGTCTCTCACGAGACCTAATGCTCAATGGTTTAGCTGGTCTGGTTGGTCCAGGAATGTGCTCCAGGAATCTGTCTGTCTCCACTTCCCCAGCACTGGGATTCCAAAAGTAGGCTGGCTTTTTACATGTATGCTGGGAATCTAAACTTAGAGCCTCAAGGCTTGTGTGGCA
Organism: Rhynchomys soricoides; assembly: GCA_019843965.1. Classification (NCBI taxonomy): domain Eukaryota; kingdom Metazoa; phylum Chordata; class Mammalia; order Rodentia; family Muridae; genus Rhynchomys; species Rhynchomys soricoides. The sequence continues at coordinate 5,185,099 of JADRCH010000056.1, read as the reverse complement.
TACACCTTTATTCTCTGAACCTTCTCCCCAGCCCTGTGATGCCTTGGGTATAAATATGCAAGGCCTCCCTCCCCATTACCCAGGGTCTTAACTTGTCTTTAGTGATCTTGCTCCCCTCTTCCTCCGCACACTTCTGTCATCAAACCTCCCTTCTTGTCTCTCCTACAAAGCTCATTCTGCCCCTACTCTCTCACCTGAGCCACGAGGAAGGGTTTGGTTCATGTATAAGCCCTGCTCCTCAAGGAATATTCACTTCCCACCCCACTGGACTAGGTCCTGCTCCTTGGGGCTCCTATCCCCTACTTCACTGGCACATCCTGCAGACCATTACAGAGAAGTTTCTTTGCCCAACTGCCCCTACCAAACAAAGCTTTTTAAGAGCAGAGTGGGTCCCAGTTCAGCACCTTGCCCTGTATGCAACACATCCTGGTAATAACTCAAAGTCCATTTAATCTCTGTATGCCCTTTGGGGTTTTCTTTCTTTCCTTTTCTTTTTTCACTTTTCTTTGAGACAGGGTTTCTCACTGTAGTCCAGGCTGGCCTCAAACTCACAGAGATCTGCCTGCCTCTGTCTCCAGAGTGCTAGGATTAAAGACTTATGCCACCGCACCCTTTCTTTCCATGCCCACTGAATCAACAGGTGGCCACTGCAGTTTGTCTTCTTGAAGTCCTGGAGTCTTTCCTGGAGGCTAAAGAGCAAGCCTACATATTTGTCATAAGTACAAGGTAGTTTTTCCAAGGAACGCAGAGGCAACAGAGCAGTTAGTTGGATTCTAGTTGGGCATTGTTGCCTACAGAAGCACAGCAGGGGCTCCTTCCCTTGCTGGGAATCAGAAGTGTCCACTGTGAGTGTGACTGGTACCGTATGGAGACTACTGAAGCAGAAGGGCTGAGAACTGATGACTTGTTGGCTCCCATCATGGCTGGTGCGGAGCTGATTGATAGCCAACACACCACCCTGCCTCCAATGGGAATCATCTCTCTCCAGCACTAGAGAGCCCTTGTTTGTGACAGTCCTTGCCTTTATCCCCTATACTACAAGCCTTTATAAATTTCATTTCCTCTTCCAGTAAATCCTGTCATAAAACTCCAGATAAAGTTAACCATGCAGTCCTGGCTGTTGGCTATGGAGAACAGAATGGATTGCTCTACTGGATTGTGAAAAACTCTTGGGGCTCCCAGTGGGGAAACAATGGGTAAGCACATGGTACTAATGTCTGGAGGTGCTCCATGGTGGGAGGCATCACGAGCTCAAAGCTCAAAGTCTAAGGAGTTGGAGAGCAAGCTCTAGCCAGGCCAAGGAAAGGGGAACATGAGAATGGAACCTTCACATGCCAAGGCCCTGTTAGCAAGACCCCCTCATAGAATCCCAGGTCCCAAGTCTGCAGGGGACTAATGAGGTCTGTAACTGAAGGTTACAGGCAGACCTCAACATCTTGCTGGGACAAAATTAATCTCTAGAAGGGTCTGAGAAATGAAAGCAATGAATTTGTTACAGTGAGTGACAGCCCCTCCTTGGAATCAGGATGAAGAGACAGACAGACACACCTGAAAAGGAGAGTTTTTATTTTTAGGAAGTCATAGTGGCCGTTAGAGAGCTACATAAAGACCCAGACAGCAGCAAGGAGGGAGCCGACATCAACTCTGGGGAGAAGTAGGCTATGCAAGGAGAAAAAGGAAGAAATTAGTTACAGATCGTGGCCAGTCATTTCCTGCTGATAAACTTTTGGTAGCTGTTCTGTGAAGAAATACAGAGGGCCTAATCTCTCAAGGCAAGTCTTGGTTCACACCAGAACATTCCAGAACATTCTGATGCTACTAGTCAGTCCTCAATCCCTCTCTCTCTGCCCAGGTACTTCCTCATTGAGCGTGGGAAGAACATGTGTGGCCTGGCAGCCTGTGCCTCCTACCCCATCCCTCAGGTATAAGCCATGGCTGCACAGGCGACTGGTTGGCAGACAAAGGGAGGAGCTGGTCCTTCCACGAGAATGCCACCCTGGAGAAAATTGTACAGAAATCCACCCAGAGGCCCCCTCACTCCTGAGTCTAGACGCCTAAAGGCAGTCAGGAAGAACTTGACCAGCGACAAGCCCACCCATGTGACACCATCACCAGCCATATGCTTTGACTGTGGTTTTTAAATGACCCAACCCTATATGGACCTAGAATCGTCTCTCTCTTTCCAGCTCTCTTCATGTAGTGGGAGCTACAAAGGCTACCTTGTCTATGTTGTATATTCAATAAACTCACAGTGAATACCTTCTTGGGCTGGGCCTAGGCCTCTAATTGGCATTCTATTCCACCTCCCTGGGCAGAAAAAGCATCACTAGCTGGGAGTATGGTGGGGGTACAGGTGCCAGCCAGATGGAGATCCCAGGAGAAAGAGCAGGTTTAGAGATTCTACTGCTTCCAAACCCTGGGAGAAAGAATGGCGCAAATGGGCCTGGATGTGGCAGAGCCAGGGCAGCCCCAAAATCTCAGCTGTCTCTGCTGTCCCTGGATCCCAGCAAGAGTACCCCACGGCTTCCTCAGCAGGCCCTTCTTTGGACAGCCCTTCTGCCCCTGTCCCCTGCACGGCATCTCCTCTTCCACTAAGCTATTCTGCAGGCCTCTCAGCTCCAGGGGCTTGTCTACAGACAGCTGTAGCGCTGTTCTTTGTCTCAATAAAAAAATAAATAAAATAAAAAAGCTATCATGTTACTTGGGCCTCCTGAGAGCTAAAAACTTAATTGGAAAAAAAAAATGTTCATAACAAAATTTGGCAAATACAATTAATTGTAGTTTAATCTATTAGAAAATTCTAGTAACATAAGACACTACAACTGTAACACAGACACACACACACACACACACACACACATACACACACACACACATCATCTAGGCAAGGCCTGGTGGTACAGATGAATCATGGAATTCAAGGCCTGCCTGGGTCACTTAGTAAGACACTGTCTCAAAAATGCAAAAAAGGGTTTGTGGGCTTGTGAAGTGGCTCGATTGGTAAGAACATTTGCTGTGAATGCAAGATGACTTGAGTTTAAGTCTTCAGCATCCACAGAAAACCTGGGAGCGGCCTCGTGTGCTTTAAATCCAGTGTTGGGGGATAGAAACAGGTGAATTTGAAGACAGCATGCTCAGACTCAATGAGAGATGGCTGCTTCAAAAATTAAGATTGTGGACTGGAAAGATGGCTCAGCAGTTAAGAGCACTGGCTTCTCTTCCAGGGGACCAGACCCCCACGGCAGGTCAGAACCTTCTGTAACTCTTCCAGAATCTACCACCATCACGGGTCAAAACCATCTGTAACTCCAGCTCGAGGGCATCTGATGCCCTCTTCTGGTCTCCAAGGGCATTGCATGCATGTGGTACACAGGTATTCAGGCAAAACAAACACAAAAATAATTTTAAAAAATATGTGGTACATAAAAAATAATATAGAAGATACCTAAAGTGCCCTGGTGGCCTCAGCACACAAGTGTACCCAACACACATGTGCACATACATGATATACATATACATGCACACACACAAGACTATGTAGGTCAATGATTTGTCAAGTATTTGCCAACACAAATTGAAAAGACCTAAACATGGTTAGATAAAATTTTGTTATAGTTAAATAAGAACATGGAATAAAAGTATAATTTCTAAGTATATTAAAGACTCCCAAAATCAATGGACAGTGGTATGAAAATAATCCCACTGAAGGCAGATAATAGAGCAAGGTCCAAGAACACCACAACTGCTCAATATGAACCTGAAATCCAGCTACCATGCTTGCCTAACATTCATGAGGCCATGGGTTCGATCCCCAGCTCCATGGGAAAGCAAAACAAACAAACGAAAATAAAACGAAAGAAAAGAATGCAGAAAATGGTTAGTTTTTAATCAGATAAATTAAAATGTTAACAAAATCAGGAAAAAAGAACTATATAACAACAAAATGGTGTCTAGGAATAACTACCCAAAGTGTTTTAATGAAGAAAATAATTAAATTATAAATAACTTGCCAGGTATGGTGGCATACACCTTTAGTCCCAACACTTAACACGGGTCACTGTGAGTTTGTGGCCAGTCTCGTTTATATAGCAAGTTCCAGCCAAGACAAGGCTACAGGGTAAGATGCTTCTCAAAAAACCAACAACAACAAAATTATGAAACCCTCCAAAGTAGTACAGAGCATAGTATTTTCTCAAGTGATAAGATTAATGTAAATTGACTTTTGCTAGAAATAGACACTTAGTATATTTCCAACTAAAACCTCAAAAAAAAAAAATAGATTCTGTTTACCTGGGGAAAGAGTGAAGAGTTTTTATATCTTACTGGTTTTTAATCAATTTTAAAATATTTAGTTTGGGGACTGAAGAGACAGATCAGCAGTTGATAGCACTGAATGCTCTTCCAGAGAACCCAGATTCAATTCCCAGCACCCACATGGCAACTCATAACTTATCTGTAACTCCAAATCTAACATCTTTACACATACATACATACACGCAGGCAAAACATCAATACACATACATTTTTTTAAAGTTTTAAAAACTATTTATTTTAGATGTGCATGTACACATGAGGTCAGAAGACAGCTTGTGGGAAATCTTGCCTTCCACAGTGAAGGGTCTGTCTCCCACTCAGATCACTAGGCTTGGCTGAACCAAGTGACCTCACCTCTTGAGCCATCTCACTAGCCCCAAAATAAAATTTAATTTTTATCAACAAGTAATGAGAAGAGATTATTTTTGCATTAAAAAACATAAACTGTTACCCGTTAAGGTAGTACATAAGTTCAGGATAATTAACCACAAAGAATCTTTAAAAATGGGAAATCAAGACCTCAGTAACAGAAGACAGATTTTTGTTTGTTTTGTTTTGGTTTTTTTGAGATACAGCCTCACTGTGTAGCTAGTCCTGGGTGGCTGCTTCTGCCTCTTGAGCAACCGGAATTAAAGGATTTTACACGACCAGCCTGGCCTATGTGTTTTACTAGTCAATAAAAGGTGTCATAAAAGTCACAATTAAACCAATTTAAACTCTCGCTACCATGTTCTTCCAAAACACTCTTGTAACCGTTTTAAATTTACAAATTAATTGCAAAAATAGAGCCCTTAGGCACTCACACTCAGTTATTAAAGTCTGGCTGTAGTCTGGTACCCTTGTCACAGTTAGTGTACCAGTACAAATGATTGCATTCGAGTTGAGTCCTTCCAAATCTTTGGTAAATAAATGTGACTTTTTAAAAAAAGTAACATTGGGATGAGGATATAGCTCAGTCAATTCCACATATGTAGCACACAAGTCTCAAACATTGTGCACTAAGCACAGAGAGAGAGAGAGAGAGAGAGAGAGAGAGAGAGAGAGAGAAATTTTTATGATAAAAAAAAAAAAAAGAACCTCAATGAACTAGGAATAGACATCAAGCTGATAACAGACCTCTAAGAAACCCCATGGCTAATATGTAAACGGTGAAATACTGACTACAGGGACAACAGGAATTGGCCTCACTAGCACTGTTCGGTACAGCAGATTATATATTGTGGTGGTTTGAATAAAGTTGGCCTGAGGAGTGCAGTATTAGGAGGTATTGCTTTGTTGGAGTAGGTGTGGCCTTCTTGGAGGAAGTGTCACTGTGAGCACATGTGAGCTCAGAAACATCTACACTCCAGTTTTATGGGCTCTGGCTTTCATGGGCACCAGGTGCCTACACAATGCACATACATACATGCTAGCAAAACACTCACACAATATAAAAACTTGGTCGTTTGTATGGAGGTCACAGGTACCAGTGAGGAAGTTTGCTAAATGAAAATTACCTTTTAAATATCTGTATTTAGAGGACTGGAGAAATGGCTTAGCAGCTAAGAACACTGGCTGCTCTTCCAGAGGACCCAGGTTCAATTCTTAGGACCCACATGGCAGCTCACAAATGTCAATAACTCCAGTTCCAGAGGATCGTCATACACACACACACAAAGGCAAAACACCAATGCACATAAAATAAAAATAAATCATTAAAAAATTAACAAAAAAATATTTATGTTCATGCCCATAAATTACCGCTGTCAGCTTTGGTTAGAGAAACTTTATTTTGCAGAGGCAGCAGTTACTGCAAGGCCCATAAATGGTCATGGTAAATGAACTGTTGATGCTCTGCCTTAAAATTAGCTATTTTCACCCCTCCTAAGAGTTGTGGAACACTGCAGAAGAGGGTAAAGGATGTAAGAGCTGGGGGAGGGGTAGAATGTCGTATCTTCTGTAAATAACGTGGCCACTGCACACAGGAGCAGCTGTATTATGTGTTCCATCATGGCAGAGGGTGGGGCTCATGAGGCTCCACCCACCTTGAGGTTTTACAGCAGTGGCTCTCAACCTTCCTAATGCTGCTTTAATGTAACCCTTTAATACAGTTCCTCATGTCATGGTAACTCTTAGCCATAAAATTATTTTTGTTACTACTTCGTAACTGTAATTTTGCTAGTTAAGAATGTAAATACGTAATGTGCAGGATATTTGATGTGTGATACCCGTCAGGAGTTGAAACCTACAGGTTAAGAACTGATGTTCTGCCGGGCAGTGGTGGCGCACGCCTTTAATCCTGGCACTTGGGAGGCAGAGGCAGGTGGATTCCTGAGTTCAAGGCCAGCCTGGTCTACAGAGTGAGTTCCAGGACAGCCAGGGCTACACAGAGAAACCCTGTCTCAAACTCCAAAAAATAAATAAATAAAAAAGAACTGATGTTCTACAAGCAGGTAATGGTCGCTGGGCAAGTCACTGATAAATTGTCCGTGCTCCTGAAAAACCTTCACCCATGTTGCTATAAGCAACCCTACTAAATTCATCAGGTCATACACACATACAAGCTTTAACCAACTAATTAATATCTTCTTGAGGTAGGTAACTCATTGTTCTCATCCTGACTTCGGTCACAGACAGCTCATTTGAATGACAACCTAGCCCATTTCTTCTTTCCTTTGTTGGGGTTCCACCTGTGGTCAATTCAAGTTGGCCTTGATTCCTGACACTTATTCCAATAAGATCCCCATTTATCCCTTATACTTGAATCTTGTAACTTCTTTGACCAATAAAAAATTAAAACAAACAAAAGCCAGGATCCTAACAACCCAAATTTAATGCCCAGGGTCCACTTAGTGGAAGGAGAGAACCAACTCCTGCAGGTTTTCTTCTGACTGGTGTGAGTACTCAAAATTAAAAACAAGACAAAACAATGCATTTGCCTAGTGCTGGGCCAAGAGATGGATTGTGCCTACAACCCTGCTGGGTAGGAATTGTCATCACTGGAGATACTAATTTGAGGTCAGTTTGGGCAAGAAGAGGTCAGAGAGGTGAGGAGAAGGAAAAGCAGGTGAAAGAAGAAAGGAAAGGGGGGGGGGGGACGAGACTTTGCAGCCTAGCAGTCACAGGAACCCCGAGGAGGACCTGAGACACTGAGTAAGCTCAACTTTCACCTGAAGCTGGCACACCAGGATTTGAGAAGCCCCGAAGGATAAGATACTGTGTGAGGAAGCAGAGTGGAGCAGTACAGAAGAATCACTTCTAACATGCAGAAGTGCGCGCACACGGACAGACACAGACAGACACACACACACAGCAGAACAGCTAAGACAGCAGCCAACATCACACCTGACAAAGTAACTATCTGGCAAGCCTATCTGCTCAGTGGAGACATGACGAGGTTCTTGCCCTGGGACAAGGCCAGGGGATGTGAACCTTCACAATGGCATGTAAATGCCTGCCATGAGCATAAGGCTTGTTTGTATAACAATGAACATATTTTCATACTCCTCAGAGGAATGTCCTCTTAATGACTATGATAAGCTTAAGTCCCAGAGGTGAAAGGGTGGCTAATGTCTCAGCAGAATGGTAAACCTGACCTTCAGGACAGCCCTTAAGGCTGAGGGAAAGAACTCTTAAAAACACAAGTTCCAAATACAGAATTTCTCAACTATGCCAAAATTATAAGGCACTTCACTAATCGAAAGGAACAGAGGCAGCTACACTGTAAGCCAGCTCGTCAGAAAGACACAAGGCAGACAGAAGGTGAGTTCAAGGTCAGCCTGGGACACTCAGTCTAGACCTAGGTATGGTAGAAATAGTAATTCCAGGATGGGATCTGTTTACCATAATTTACCATCTGTGCATAATAGAGGCAGTCGGGATCTCTAAATTCTTATGTTAAAAGAAAACTTGCGCTTGCAGTCTCCAGAGAATTAAGGAGGTGAGGTCACAGATGCTGATTCATAGGGTAATCATAGGGTAATTGATATGTATATTCCTTAAAACAAAAACTTGGATTTTGGTCTGCACGAGGTGAGTTAGCAGAAAGTGAAAGCAGTTTTTAAAAGAACTTTTTCTATATAGCGAGCTATCTCAAGATCTCCTGGAGAGTGAAAACAGCTCACGATTTTTTCCTAACAGGAATTCTGACCTGGTCAGAAGATTCAAGAATTTCCTTACAGCAGCTATCCAGAGAGCTTTTAGACTATTTACTGGCAGAGAGAGCTGTCTCAACCAGGAAGTTTTTAGACTAGCAAAAAAGCTGCCGGAGCACAGCAATCTAAGAAAGCCATCTCAGAGCCGAGGCCACCAGCTTGGACCCAAGATTTGGACTTCCAGCCATTTGTTTAGTTGTTCCCAAGCACCCCTCCCTAAGAAACCTGGACCTAGCCAAGGTTGGTCCTTGGCACCTGTCCTAATTCACAGCTATGTAATCCAGGCTGGGTTTAATCATGTAGTAAGTCTCCTGTCTCAGCCTCCCTATAGAGCTGGGGTTTCAGACATGCTCCATGTCACTCAGCTTAAGATGTTGCTTTAAGCTAGCTGGACTATGGTGGTAGCACACACCTTTAATCCTAACACTTGGGAGGCAGAGGCACAAGGATCTCGAGTTTGAGGCCAGCCTAGTCTACAGAGTTCCAGAACAGCCAAGGCTAAGACAAAAACCTCATTTCAAAACCCACAAAAGAAAATGTTGCTTTATTTATAGAATTGTGCTGGGTGGTGGTGGCATGTGACTTTAATCCCCACATTTAGGAGACAAAAGGCAGGCAGATCCAGGATAGTCAGAGCTACAGAGAAAGCCTGACTCAAAGGAAAAAAGAAAAAACGACTACACAGTTTGTGCAGCAAACCAGAATACCAGAATATACACTCCACATAAGTTTTTCCAAAAAAAAAAAAAAAATCCAAATAGGAGTGTGCACACATAATCTCCACACCTGGGCGGACAAGAGGCAGGAGGGTCCTGAGTACAAGATAAGCCTAGGCTATATATTTAATTCTAGGTCAGCCTAGGATAAAGGGAGGGGTAGGGACTGGGGGAAAAGAGAAGGAAAGAGTGAGGGAGAGACAGAATCTAACCACAATTGTTTTAAAAATTAAAAACTCAAATGTTTTTTTTCGTGAGTCTGCCTCAGCAAGTGTGGCTGAAACTATGCTCTCCAAGTGGGCAGCACCACCAAGAGGTGATTCATGTGAAGTACAAGGAGTCCACTGAGTGAGTAGAAGCCTTCCTACTGCCTGGGCAATCACCCCTCAGAAAATGAGGACCTGGGTCAACAGCTGATGTAGGCAGCAAGCCGGAAGACCTTTCTTTCAATTCTTCAAGGTTCCCTCTAATGACCTTAACTGTAGAAGAAATCACAAGGTTATGAGGAGTGTGTGTGTGTGTGTGCATGCCACAGTGAAGGTCTGTCAGTTCAGGAGTCAGTTCCTTCCTTATACCAAATGTGTCCAGAAGACTGAGCCCAGCTTTGCTGCGCGTGGCACATGGGCTTTTCTTCACCTGCTCGACCACCTCACCTGGTCCACGAGCAGGGTTAAAGCCCAGACCTAGTACCCACATAACATAAGCAGTCATGGCCCTCCTCTGAGGATGCTCATCCCCCAATACTCTTCTACACGTTATCCCAGCAACAGTCAACAAACACTTGAGGCTGACCTGAAGGAAGACTACCCAGCTTCCCCTGTGGACACCTGTAACTCCACAACTCCACAGACAGAAAGACTTATGTAGCCTGAACCACAGACATAGAAAAGGTAACAAAATTCTCCAGAGATGGAGAGATGGCTCAGGAGTTAAGAGCACTGACTGCTCTTCCAGAGGTCCTGAGTTCAATTCCCAGCAACCACATGGTGGCTCACAACCATCCATAATAGGGTCCGATGCCCCCTTCAGCGACAGTGTACTCACATACATGAAATAAATCTTTAAAAAAAAAGAATGGAGGGGAAATTAAAAAGGAAACATATTGGTATAGTTCAGATTTCTAGAACTGGTCACAAGGGAAAAGCTGTCATTTTTAATAACTTTTATGTATATGAAAAGCAGTCAGTGCTCTTAACCGCTGAGCCTCCTCTCCAGCTCCCTGTCTTTCCTTCTGATTCCATGTTTCAACTCATGTTATCAGCCAGCACCTCAGCTACTGTGGTGTGCATTGTGGTTTTTCTTCAATGGCCTCCAATACCATTCATTCGTAGTTCTCAGGGGTACAGCACAATGGCCTTGGTGTAATGGCTGAAGCTTTAATACCAACACTCAGGAGGCTGAGGCAGGAGAATCAGTTCAAGGTCAATCTCTGCTACACATAGTTTGAGGCCAGCTCAGGCTACATTGAGACCCTGTTGCAGAAAACAACAAATCATTCCTGGGATTAGAGAGATGACTCAAAGATTAACAGCACTGGCAGCTCTTCCAGGATCGGGCTTTGACTCCCACCACCACAGGGCAGCTCACAACTGTCTGTAGCCTCAGTCCCAGGATGCTCTCTTCTGGCCTCCATAGGCACCAGGACTACATGTGGTACAGACATCCACACAAGACACCCATACACATTAACTTTTTAATCATTCTTGAAGGATCTGATTAGTAACTGATGTGGTCTTTTAGTTTTTTACCTTAACCATTTGCCTCACAAGGAACCCCAGGCAAACCCAGAATTGTTCAGCCAATCCTGCATGGCTTAAATGATTATTCTTATTTAGTGTTGGCGAGCGTAACCCTCACATGCTAGATAACAGGTTATGCAGCGTTTCTATTTACTGTCAATTATCTCTTGGGCTTAGCCTTGTGGTTTAAATGCAGATTTTTCAGCTTCGAATATAGAAAGTATATTCTTAAATGTCTCACACTGTCAGAATGACTTTTCTTTAAAAAAAAAAGAAAAAAAACCACGATGTATCCCTTCCCTGTAAGATGCAAGCAGTTTGATGCAACAATGTGGACACTGGATCCCCCCCCAAATCTACATTTTTTTTAAAGTATTTATTTATTTAAGGTATATGAGTACACTATCGCTGTCTTCAGTCACACCAGAACTCATTACAAATGGTTGTGAATCACCATGTGGTTGCTGGGAATTGAACTCAGGACCTCTGGAAGAGCAGTCGGTGCTCTTAACCACTGAGCCATCTCTCCAGCCCCCCAATCTACATCTTGAAGGACATTTGCTGTTAGCATTTCTAGGCTCTGCCCCAAAGTTACTTGGCAATAATAGTCAGGTGTGTCTGACTCACTGTAAAAGGGGCTGCTTGCCCCCAGCTCACTCTATTCTCTTGCTCTTAGCCTCTTCCCTCTCTGTCCCTTTGCTCCCTATACTCCCTCCCCCCTTCCCACCTGCTCATGGCCAGCCTCTACTTCTCTCCCCTGTCTCTACTACCTCCTCAACTCCCCTCCTCTATAAAACAAACAAACTCTATACTATACAGTCATGTGGCTGGTACCTCAGGGAGAAGGGATCCTCAGCATGGGCCCGAAGAGGCACCTACCCTTGCACCATACCCAAGTCTCCAGCAAACATATTCTGGCTTTTTTCTTTTTTATAAAACACATTTGCTTTTAAAAAAAAAAAAAAAAAAAAATCTTTGTACCTCTGTATGCCCTGGAACTTTGTATTGCTGTGTAAAATCACCTTGGCCTCAAGGACAGATACACCTGTCTCAGGACTGAAAGCATGAGTCGCCACACATAGCTTTAAAAAGGACTTTCTAAAGAAAGGGAGCAACCATCAACCCCATTAAGCAACATTAAATATGGGTGTACCACACTATGGTTTTATTCTTGATACTTTATTGGTCTAAGTTTTTTTCTTTCAATTATTCTTTAAATCTTTTCTTCCAACTCAAAACAGTGATACAAACCTTCACTGGTTTGAGGTTGATGTCTCCAAATCTAGTTTTAGTATAAGAGTGCAGAACACAGTGCAGGAGTCTGAGAATCAGATTTCATAGTCCAGCGTACGGAGAGTGGGGACAGGACCCTGCAAAACCTGCTTCTTGGGTAGACTGGTTTCCCAAACTACAAAACGTTAAGTCAAACTGCCTGCTTTTTGTGACCCCTTTGCTCCAAGGCATGTGCTGGCTGCTTTCTGGAATTCCTTGGGTAGATTTGGGGCCCTTTTATTTTTATGCCCTTGTTTTGGGATAAGGGGTTTTCTTTATTCCAAACCTTTTACAGAACAGTATCCTTTCTGTCTTCTGATTAAATATCTTGAAACTCTATGTGTTATCTCATTATCTACATTAAAGATGAATTTTCATTCAGATTTTTGTCTTCTTTTTCTGTCCCTGAATATACACCCAAAGTTACACTTCCTCTTACATTTCTTGATATTCTGTAGTGTAAGCTCTTTTGGTTTACAATCTGTTATAATAGACAAAGATTAAGTGTCTAGACTTTTAAATGTAGATACATGTCCCTGGGAAGTACTATATTTCATTTACATATACTGTGTTATTCTTCAATGTGCTTTGTTCATTCAACAACACATGAAAGCTAACTCAAGATGGGAGACAAAAACCCAAAACAAACCAAAATACTGGCTGAATGAACAATGAAGACAAGAGGACACTGTACTGAGCTTTAAAAATTGTTAGTATGAGTAGGCAGGACTGTTCAGTTCATGTGGGCAGGCTTTGTGATACAACCTGTTTACATCCTGGCAGGTCAGGATGCAGGGTGTGGCATGAGGGATGGTCCACCTGGAGAGGCCTACTTCCAGACAGGTCTCCAAAGGAGTGCTACTACTAGCTAGAGACCAAATGTCTAACAAATAAATTGATGGGGTCTATTTTAGTCTCAAGTCATAACTTGTGTAGTATAAGCTTTTTCATTTTTGGACAGGGAATACTCCACAGGCTGGACTCAAGTGACACTCCTATCCCAGTCTACCCAGCAGCTGATACTATAGGCTCAAGATCACCATGTCTCACCTTCCAAGACTACCTTTACAGCTATTTAGAAGCTTACCAGTTTCTTGGGGGTTTTTTCCCTGTGTTCTAAGTCTAGTTGATTCTTGCTTCTTGTTTCTGTTTGCCTTTTGTTCCTGCTGGTAGATGACCCGTGAACCCCCAAACCATTTGCATTCTCCTGTCTCCACCTTCTCTCTATACAAGAGTGCTGGGGCTACAGATTTATGTTCTGGGGTTCAAACTTGGGTCACTGAGCTTTTGGGGTTAGCACCCTTACCCTAAGAACCACATTCCCAGTTCTCTCTTGCCAACAAACATGCTTTGTAAGCAAGGCCTAACACAGTAATGGGCTGGGCAGTGGGGGTACATGCCTTTAATCCCAGCATTCAGGAGGCAAAGAGGTCAGCTTGGTCTATACAGTGAGTTCCAAAGCCAGAGCTATATATACAGACAAACTGTCTCAACAAATGGGAAAAAAAGGTCTTACTTTACTTTGTTGTGTTAGACCAGGATGTCCCCAGAACTTGAGCTCCTCTTCCTTCTGACTTCCCAGTTATCATACCTGGCCATTACTTTTAACACAGTAAAATAAAAGTCCTAAAACAAAAAAAGATCTGAGCACATTTGCTCCTATAGAAAAAATTCAAACTTAAGATACACAGATGCATAAATTAAATGACTCATAAGCTCATCTTGACTGAATAAAACTACAGTACACCATAGGGGATAGGGATCTGCAGGCAAAGGCCTAACAACCTCTGTTCAATCCCCAGAACCCATGTACAAGGTGAAAGGAGTGAACTTTCTTGAAAAGTTGTTCTCTGACCTCCACGTGTGCAGTGTGGCAATTCTCCTGCCCCTACCTACATACAGGCACTGAAAAACAAGCAAACAAAACAACAAAAACCCCCACTATCTTTATATACACCAAATAGACAGTAGGTTGATCCTCCATTCTGTGCTAGGAATTGAACCCAAGATTCAACAGGTAATTAATGGTAAACTATCTCCCACCCCACAAGGAAATCCTTAACATGTAACCAAACACTACTACAGCTCAACACCGCTCCATCACTTAACGCTCACTCTCAATCCCTCCTAGTCCTATACTCATCTAGAGATCTTGCCGTCTGAACAGTTCCCAATGTTCTATACCTAGGTCCAAATCACTGATGTCTGTCTCTATTAAAGATAACAAAGCTTCCCTTTTCCACTATCCTAATGCTACCTACCCTGCAGGCTTCATACTGGCTTTTAACTTATTTCTCACAAAATGCTTTAAACAACACTAACAGCAATTTTTACACAGGTTAAAAAAAAATGCCCCCAGTGCTCAGAACTACCAAGAACCTGAGTAAAGAAGGGCACTATCATGTGGACATCTAGCTTTTTGGCTAGGACTCAAGATGACAAATTCTTACAACCAGTAGTTTCCTTCCAAGTAAGCTTTTCATTCCATAAACAACTAGATATTCCAGTTTCCTAAGCAATCACTTTCTAATCACAATATACAATGTGTCAAGGTCTTGATAACACAGCCACACAATCTCTTGAAATTTAAAGAAAAAATTTATTGAAGATCTGAAAAACAACTCCTACAAGATTGACTTCTCCATAAAACTGTAGCTACACGATGCATTGCGTCTATCATGTTAAAACGTGCATTAGACACAAATACAAAAACCATGAAAACAAGCCACCATTCTTTAACAATTGAGCAAAGATAAAATGCCTAAGGAACAACATGGATGACTGCAAAGGATGGGCTCTTTAAGCACCAAAAAAAAAAAAAAAAAAGAGCACAGATGGATGAGTGTTCAGTTATATACACTGAAGTGAACCTTTGGCACTAGGAATCAGAGCATTTGTCATAGAGCATTAACACATATTATAAAAGTGCGTAGTGTCAAAGGAACAGAACCACCAGCATTCAAAAGCAGCTTTGTCAACTAGGCAAACACTCTACAGCATGTCTCTCTGTTGTCCATCACTGATACACTGGTAGAAACTTTGAAATGAAAAAAGAAAGAAAAAAGGAGCAGTTACTCCTTTTATTTTCTCTGTTTAAAATCAAACAGGAAACAAACATCAACTCTGTTATACACTAACGTTCTTCAAAGTACATCATTTGTACAAGAGAAGGACTAAGAACCAAACTGTTTACAGAGATCCAAGCACAAGTGAGAAAAAGCACACCCCTCACACGGCTTTCCGATGGTACTCGGGAGGAGCCACTTCATAATCACTGGCACTGAACAAAGTTGCAGAATTCTTTGCCAGGTACCTAAAAAGAAAATTGTTAATTCATTGTGAAAATGTCAAAAGTTATAGATACTAATCATAGATGACTGCCCCCCCCCAATAAGACTATATAACAGACAAAAAATGCAAGTCAAGGTATTCTACTAAACCAGGAATAGCTAGCTGTCTTCAACCTGAAGGAATCTGCAAACTGCTACCCTACTATATATAGAGCACTACCCTAAAACAATATTCATTTTCTTTAGCTTTTTCAAGAGCGTCCAATTAAGTACAAAGTTATCTACATATTTCAATGTCAAACCTGAAATAAAGGGAAGCAAAATGTGAAACAGTAGTTCATTTCTATATTATCAATGAAATTGGAGTCTGAAGGAACTATTTACCAGTGTAGAAAGAAAAAGGGCCATAAACAATCAAACACTCCAATCCTTCCCTCCAATACCAAGTTCAAGAAGTAATCCACAGTAGCTCTGATCTATATTCTGGAAATCCCAGTCTTTTTCAAATTGAAATGTTTCTCTCTAAACAAGAATCAGAATACTGCATACCACTACAGCTGATTTCCTCAATTCACAGTGATAAATAGTACCTTTGTTAGTGTATTTAGAGAATCCTACCATTTTTCAAAAGCTGCTAGTTTTTTTTTGGTTTTTGTTTTTTCGAGACAGGGTTTCTCTGTGTAGCCCTGGCTGTCCTGGAACTCACTCTATAGACCAGGCTGGCCTCGAACTCAAGAAATCCACCTGCCTCTCTCTGCCTCCCAAGTGCTGGGATTAAAGGTATGCGCCACCACTGCCGGGCTAAGCTGCTAGGTTTTAAGTTCTCCCCTAGTATAAAAATGCCCTCCAGCATGATATGGAAACTAGAACTGCTTCACCACTTCTTCAATTTTTTAAATCCAACTAATGTGATAAGTTAACTACTGTTAACTTATATTTGTATTATATCATTGAGACAGGCCTCAACTCAAGAGTATAACTTAGTCTGGTCTTAACCTTACAAATATCCTGCCTCAATTTTGACAGGCATGAGCCATCAGCTCAACTTACACAGCACTGCTATTTCCATGTCTCCTATGACCTTTTTTAAATTTACCTTCCTGCCCTGACCAGTTAATCTTTCTACTCTCTAACACTGTAAAACTAAAACAGCAAACCTACACCGTTTTCACTGTCTTAATAGCTCGGCAGGTTAGTCACTCCATCATTTCCCTTACAGCACTTACACATTGCTCTCCATTTGTAAGACTCCCATATATACTATTTATAGTTTTGCTGCCTTACTGACATCTGTACAAATACATTATTTTAGGAATTATCATGTTAATTCATCCTTTCACACTTTAAGTAATCATCCCAATTGTTTGTAATTTCAATTAAACTTACTTGAGGAAATCATGTAGATAGTTCAGTAATAAAGCAAGGCTTTTTTCATCTAGAGGTGTATAGGCCAACATTGCTCCAATTCGCACTGTTTAACAAAGAATTAAGTTAAAGTCATATCCAAAGTAGCACCATAACATTTATTAACTATGGACAAAGTAAGTGAGCGGTCATTGGTTCCATGAAACTAAACATTTTTATGTGGGTGTCTTTCCTTAAGTTCCACCCAGCCTTAAAAAAAAAAAAGGGTCCTTCTTTCACCAGACTTGGATTCACCAACTAGGTCAAGGCAGCCAGTGAGAATCCAGAATGCCCCTCCTCTCTCTGCCTCCCTAATACTGGGTTCACAAGTGTGCACTACATCCAACTTTTTTATGTGGGTTTGGGAAGATGGGGGAATCCTCATACTGGGATGTTATAAACTGAGCTATCTCCCTAGTCTTAATGATTTTTCATTTTTTTGAAAAAAACTTTGATATTTAAATCTTTTAAATAAAATTTTAAATAAAGATGCAAACTGAAATAGTCATGTTTCAGTTATTTTAACCTCTCAGTCATGTAGTAAAGATCAAAAACTCAATTATTAAAGGCTCAAAAGAGGGGAAAAAAAGAGAAATCACTTTTCTTAAAAAAGTCTTATTACCAAATAATCTCAGTAAATGTGGCGCTCCATACACCTGGGACATGGGTGCATCCGGGTGGTCGGCAAGAATTTCAGCATACTGTGGCCTCTCAAATTTGTAGAGTAGCTGAGTGCCCAACATTACATTGAAGTACTCCTTTATCCCTGCCACCACCTCATTCACAGCATACTCCCTGAGAAAAGAACAAAAACATGATGTTCAAAATATTTCCTTCCTGAGGACTGTAAAGGTAAGGAACTTTGGCTAAGACTCTTTTAACAACTAAAATCAATTTCAAAATAATATGAAAATAAGAAGGCGTTTTATGCTTTCAAAATGCTTTAAGTTGTGGGGTATGGGATGGAGGTGAGGTTCAAGATGGGGTTTCTTTGTGTAACCTTGGCTGTCCTGAAACTCACTCTGTAGACCAGGTTGGCCTTGAACTTGTAGAGATCCTCCTACCATTGCCCCTGAGTGCTGGGATTAAAGGCACACACCACCACCACCACCACTACCCAGCCTCAAAATTATAAAACTTTTAATGATTGTGAAGTACCTACAGCATACCTTCAGTTATACCAAAAAGCAGTACTTAAGTACTTTGTGTATACTCAGAAGGGTGCACTCTTACTTATTATCTGTATTTCCTCGAGACTTCTTATAATTTGCATAATCCTCCAAAATGGAATCCACATTCTTCTTGGCAGGAAGATAAAAAAGCTAGGGAAAATATTTGAATATAAATGTTAATAAAAATTACATTCCTTCCAAAATAAGTAGACGAGGCACAGAAAGCCTGATAAATGGGTTCAAGAATACAAACACTATGCAGGGAGCGTTCTGGAGGACAGCCAAACGCCAACCATGACCATGAACCTCAAATGTCAATATTTAACAACTGTTATTCTCATCCCCATCATCTGCACCTGCTGTCATTTGTCAATCTAGTTTGTCTAAGAGTTCCTAAATCTACACTTAGAGAACCCAACATTCAAGTTTTTCTGGATTGCTGTGAAACCAGTTTCTTCAGATTTTGAACAAGTCCCTTCAGCCGGTAAAGAGGCTCCTAAGACTAAGTAATCAGTGAACAAGACCCAGAAAGCTGACATTTGAATGATCCACAGGGTCCCCCTACACCCAACATCTAAGATGGAGCTCCAGGGACGCGACATCCACAAGCACTTTGCTGAGTCACGGTTTACTTAGGGATGGGCCTTTCAGTGGTATCCCTACTTCTGAAACCCATCATCCATCTGTAAACCCCAGAACCTCACTAGCTGCCAAGCTGTTCTGCTGTTGGCATCTCTTCTATCTTAGGGCAAGGTCAGTTTGTCTGCATCTCTCCCAGAGGTATTTTTTTTTCCCACATCATTTTACAAATGATTAATTAAGCCTAGGACCTTAATTACGTTCAGGATCAACTGCAGGCAATGTCATATGCTTTCTACTATATTCTATTATCAGGACATGTATAAATGTTCTAATGCCAACAGCATTAAGATGGAAAATGCCTGCACCCCTGCCTATTAGCTTTTGGGAGAGTTCTGCTCCAGCCACCTCCAACTTTCTTAATTACCAACAAAATTTCAAGGGATCAGAGAGCTGGCTCAGTAATTAAGAGCATTAGAACCCAAGGTTTACTTTCCAGCGCCTCACTTGGTAGCTAACAATCATCTACAACTCCAGCTCCAGGAGACCCAATGCCCTCCACAGCTGCTGCACACAGGTCAGGGCCATGTACATACATATACACAGGCAAAAAAAAAAAAATCTATAAAATTCGATTAGAATATGTCATCATAAAACATTGAGCCTTTTATTCTTCTTGCCAAAGCCACCACACCCGTGTCATTCTGGGTTACCTGCTTTTGTCTGGTGATCAAGTCCCAGTCATCCACAAGCCATGGTTTCAGCTCTTCAGGAATCTTCACTTTAACTTCAACCCTGTTCATGAATGTTTCTTCCTATATAAGAAAAGCAAAGGTTAAAAAAAAAAAAGAAAAAGAAAAAGAAAAAGAAAAGCAAAGGTATTACAAACTTTTCTTGCTTCTCTTTTGATCTTTAACAGACCAGGCGAACACTAATTCCTTGAAGGAGCCTCTCAAAGGAGGGGGAAAAGCCAATACATGAAACCATACAGCCAGGAAAAAAAAATTATGGTTATAGTGGCCCTTACTGCATTTTTTCCTCTTCTGGAAACAGAATATTCTGAATTGATGCAGCTTAACAGCGTCTTCACTTGTACTCTTGACACCCAAATAGTTATTCCAAGCACGACTTTCTTTTTTTCCTTCCCCAACTCCTTCCCTGAGACAGTCTTACTACGTAGCATTGGCTGTCTTGGAACTATGTAGACAGGGCTGGCCTCAAACTCACAAGATCTGCCTTGTCTCTGCCTCCTGGGTCCTGGGATCAAGAGCATGCACCACTAGGCACAGCTACATGGCTGTTTATTTAAAGATGCTTTTTGTGGTTTTAGTTACTACTAGACCGGAACCTGCCCCTGCACCTTGGCAGCATGTGTCAGTAACCCAGCATTTGGAAATCTGATGCACTAGACTAGCCAAAACCACACAGCAAGACCCCGTCTCAAACAAATATTGGAAGGGAAGGGAGTGGGGAAGTAAGAGAAGATCATCATCAGAGCCTTCAAGACAGCCTGCCAGAGAAGAAAAAACTCACATTTTCAACGGTAGGATCTACTCGGGCTCTCTTCTTCCTAGGAGGCTGAGGTGTCTCACTGGTACTGCCACCATCTCCGTTTCCAGGTGCTACAAAATGTATATGAATGGTGGGAGTGGCACTGGTTAATTAACAAATTCTTAATGTAAAGAGTAAGTTCTCATTTCCCCATTACGGATATTTATAAATTCAACTTTCTAACTTTAACACTTTACTTAGGAAACATTTAACATTTAAAATGCTATCTTCCTAAGAGAATCATTGAGACTAAAGCAGGTAGGTGAAAACAACTACATCTTACAGGAGATCAAAATCTTTAAGCCACTCTGTCCTTACTGACAAACACTACTGTTGACACCTCTACTTGAGGTCAATAAACCCCACACTGTCAGTTTAATATAGTGAACTCAGTCTAAATATTACAAGCAGGTCAATTTTAAGTTTATACTTACTTTTCTGCTTGTTCTTTTTTGTTTTCCTGGAAAGAGAGGAAACCAAAAATTACTCTAACTCTTTTGAGTGGTAAATTCAGAAAAAAACAGCCCACCAAAATTATCAGTGACAGAAGTCTGCTTCTCAAAACATGAATCTTGATTTTAGACTTATTCTTATTATTAATAATAATTGAGACAAAGTCTCACTATGCAGCTCTTGCATCCTGTAACTCAGAACCACCTGTCCCTGTGGGAACCTGTACACTTGTGAACACACAGCCACATATACACATCAATTTAAAAGTTGAAAAAAAAAAAATATTAACAACAAAAGGTTGGATGTGGTGGTGCACACCTTTAACCCCAACAATGGGAAAGCAGAGGCAGACAGAAGAGTACAAAGCTAGTCTTTAAATCAAGAACTTCATTTGCATATACATGCTAATGATCCATGGAAACCAAAAGGAACCAGTTCTTATACTTAATCCTTTATACACAAGCTCTATACCATAAAATGAGAATCACTGCTCAACTAATCTAAAACCACTCATTCTAATGACTCCTCCTAGTATGGATTCCTGAAAAGTCCTGCTTATTCTATCTATATGCTACCTATTAAACATATATGCAAACTAGTTCCTCAAGTGTATAGTAGGATTCATACAATAAACTGCTATAGTCAAAATATAAACTGTTAAAAAACATATTCTTTTCTAGGGAACTGAAGAGATGATTCAATCATTAAGAATACTGGTTGCTCTTCCACCAGACCTGGGAACAAAGACCCAGTAGATCAGGGAACAAAGCCTAAGAGGGTGTGGAACAAATGTAACAGAATAGAAAGAGTGTTATGAAATGCTGACTACAGGACATGACATGGCTGCTGCACTGGAATTACCAGTGCAAGTCAACATTCCAGCATGAACTGAAGAGGAGCCCATGAGTTCCTACCCCTTAGTTGAGGAACCACTGGCAGTTTATAGCTGCTGGAAAAGAGCAAACCCTTTTCTTTAGGGTTATGGCCACTGGTGGACCGTCCATGTTCCACTGAATGGCCTTACATCCATGAACATAAAACTTACCCTTCAATAATAGTTGTGTCCTATATTTTTGTATTACTAATATTTAAGATCATGTAGTTGGTTTTATCTTTCTACAGTCACTTTCAGGTACAGAATCTTTGGAAATACAGTGTGTACATGACTTTCATATTATGGTTACCAATAAGCCTTACAATCCAGAGTTAACAAATTATACTTTAGTTTCTCACTCATTTTACACATGTATTAGTACTACTGAGAAAGTAATCTTTGCCAAAATAATTACCTCAAAACTACCTGACAATTTATTACTACCTTTATAAGAGAAAACAATGTATGAGTATACAGATTTTACTTCAAAAAAAATAAGAACTGTAAAAGTATTTATCACCACTGACTGCATACTAAATGTATTTTAATGTTGCACATATTTTAGTGCAGGGGAAGAAAGCTAAGAAAAATCAAGTAGGTAATGTCCATTCTACGTTACTTTAATAACCTGGTATCTGAGAATTACGAATTTCACTGACACTTTTAAAAGCTTCCATTAGAGACAAAATATGTATTATGATAAATAGTAAATTTAAATTATACTCATAAAGCAGTATGCAGTATTTAAGCAAAGAGAATCTTACACTTCAACATTTTTCTGTTGCAGACCAGATGTCTTCTTCCCTGGAGCAGCCCCTCTCATCTTGCCCTCTGCATACTGTTCCCTTCAAAAATAAGGCCAGAAAGTCATCTTAAGTACTTATATAAGAAAAACCAAATTGTGCCTGCTTGATTCCATCTAGAATTTGTATTAAACTAAGCTTCCCAGCCAGGTACGGTGGCAAACACTTTTAACTCCAGCACTTAGTTAAGAAGCTGGAGCAAGTGGATGCCTGTGGGGTGAAGGTCAGCCTGGTCTACTTAGTAAGTTCCCAGCCAGCAAGACTTGTATAGTGACACCCTGTCTCAGAAAAATTTTTAAAAGCGTCTATGTCGTACAGATTAACTTTATCACAAAATTAAGAGTTTAAATGTCTTAAAATGAGAGTCCTCACAGAAAGCGTGTAATTAGAGCTGCTCTTCCAGAGATCCTGAATTCAATTCCCATAACCCACATGGCTGCTCACAACTATATATGTATGACTGTAGTTCCATGGGATCTGATGCTATCTATTGGTGTGCATACATGCATAAAAAACAAAACAAAAAACAAAAACAAAACAAAAAGAGGGAAGATGGCTTAAAAAAATCAGAGCACTCCGTGTTCTTGTAGAAGGCCTGGGTTTGATTCCCAGCACCCACATGGTGGCCCACAATCATCCATAACTTGAGGGGATCTGATTCCCTCTTCTGGCTTCCTCAGGTACCAGGCACACACGTAGTGCCCATATATAAATAAAAGCCAAAATACTCATGCATATATAAACAAACACCAAAATAAATGTTTAAAGCCGACAGAAATCAAACAAAAGATTCAAAGAAACCAAGTATGGAGCCAGAGAGCTGGCCCAAAAGTCAAAGTGCTACAAATGCTACCAAGCCCACTGTCCTGAGGTCAATACCTGGAACCCACTCCAACCGCCACAATCTTGGCATGGCAAACCCATGCCCATATGCAAAGGAATAAATGAATGGGAAAAAAAAGTTTATTATTAAAGTCAATGTAGTACAAATTGACTAATATATGGTCTCAGAAACTGAAATTTTCAGTGTTATGCCTGGTTGAGAATTCACTAGCAGTTCCAATATTTTCTTTTGATTCCATGTTGTAATTTTAAGCTTTTAAATATTGTAAAAATCAAATGTAGTAACTACCCCTTAGATAATTTTTCTGGGTTTCTTTTCCTCAGTGTGTTTCCAGAGATATTAATTAGTGGGAATATATCTTCCTTTTTGTTTCTCTATCAGTTAACTGTGCCTTCTCCAGCACCCAAGAAGAGGTTAAAAAGATATGTTTGCATCTGTAATTTACAACACTGTGTTTTTACTGCTAGAAGACAAGACTCAGAAAATTACGGAATTTTTTTTACCCAGAAAATATGTAATTACTTGAAATCAAGCTTTAGCACTGAAACTAACAAGTACCAAGAATCATTTTACCAAAAGTAGAGAGGCGCCAATATGACCCCATTTTGTTCATTCCATATCCCAAAAAAAATAAAATCTCAAAATTCATTTTTCAAATCAAACTTACTGATTGGCCTTTTGAAGCTCTCGCTGTTTCTGCAAATTGGTGTCCACGTATTTGAGTACTCTGCTTTCTGGTACCCATTCATCCCAACTGAAAAAGACAAGTTAAAATAGCACTGAAGTACAGTTTTAATACAGTATAGGGTTTCTTCTAATTAACGTTTAAGGATTTAAGAGTTAAAACTTTGGGAATTCCCTGAAATAACATGTTTTAATTTTGTTCTTTTGATATTTATTTGTAGGTGTGCGGAGGCCAGAGAACAACTTTTGGGAGTCGACTCATTCACCATGTAGGTCATGGGAATCCAACTTGGGTCTTCACCCTTGGTGGCAAGTACTTTTTACCCACTAAGCCATCTTGTCAATCCTAGTTTTTTGAGACCTTTTTAAATGAATCCCAACTTTGGCCTTGAATTCATGGTAATCATCCTCAGAATTACAAATTCTCCAATTACAGATATCCACAAACCATGCTTTTTCTAAAATAATTTGATAAGCTGGCACTGCAAATCCATATTCTTAACAGAAAAATCTAAGCAAAGTATGTTACAGTAAGAAGTAGCATTCCAAATATAAACTATGTAGATTATTCATATCACTTTTAAATGGTCTAAAAATAAGTCACTTAAGAGTCTCTTGATCACTACCCTTTCAGAATTACAGCACTGTCTTCTTTCACAGCTCACACATGCTAAAGGTGCATCAGGAACACATAATAATAAACTCCATAATACTCACCACCTAGATGCCTCTCGACTAAGTCTGTATATTAAAGGCTTAAAATTAAAATGGTTTTTCAGATACTCCATTGTTCACTTTCGTCTATTCAAAGGGAGCATTCCAACTTCCAAGGATGACTAGAGGCTTTCTAAAAGCTAATTTGTCTATCTGGCTTCTCACAAAACAAGCTTTTTGCTGACGTGTATGGGAAAACAAAACTTTCTGGTGGAATGCTGGTTTAACTTTTGAGCAAATTTAGTCTTTTCTCCTGCTGATGGAGCTCCATTAGTGACACCATCAAGTGTATATTTGAAGTAATCTTTTACTTAATGATTCCCACCTCTGACCTCTTATAAGAGTATAGCCAAAAGGGAAATAAATAAATAAATAAATTAAAAAACATTCCTCAACATGATTTCCTAAAGAAGACTTTAAAACATGCATTTACCTAGAGGTCAGGAGGGGGTGGTGTACTGAGGGAGCTCCTTCAGGAACAGGAAAAAGGGCTACAATATCCTCACGTGTCTTCAAAGATTTTTCAGAGCGCCTGGGCCTCACAGCACTTCTGATACAGACAGCATAGTACAAAGTAATCTCAGTAACTATGTGCAGAATTTAGCTTAAGCTTTATCAAGATTCATTAACAAATGGAATATTTTAATGTCTGTGTCAACAAATTCTGGTTTTTTTTTGAAAATTTAGAAATATCTTAGCAACTGTGATTTTTAAAGTGAATTTAAACTAATGTTTAAAAAATTCCAGTTTACAATTGGGGATTTTGCTGCACCAGGGTATTTAAAAGGTGTCCTACAAGGCATAGTGGTGTATACTTTAAATCTGACCACCTTAGAAGTATAAACAGGTAGATCTGAATTCCGGGGCAGCCTGGTCTATACACCAAACTCTAGACCAGCCAGGGCTACATATTAAGACACTATTTCTAAATAAATGAATAAAAGTGTTCTATAAACCATTTTTTCTTTTTTTCTTTTCTTGGGGTTATGGTGGGGGGAGTACTGGAGATTGAGCCCAGGGCTCCATACATGCTGGACAGGAAAGATCTCCACCACTGAATTCCATCCCCTTGGATGAAGATCTTTTTTAAAAAAATTATATCCCTATTCTCCCCAAATCAAAAGGTGCTAACTTTTAACTGCTTTTAAACCTTAAAATCTTAGAAGTTCAGTTTCCCTCAGATGTCAACCACATCTAAACAAGCACTTGGACCAATATCCAATTACCAAGTCACTCCAAGAGTTTATAAGCAAAGAGCTAAAAATCCTTGATGAAACTGGAAAAAAACCAAACCAAAACAAACCCCAAACCAAACCAAATCTTCATTCTGAGAATCTCTTCTAAATAATTAAGGGCCACTCAAATTCTTAAATATAGATCCAGCAGTTTTTTCCAAAGTAGTTGTGACTAATCTCAAAAGTCAAACCCACAGGCAAATCAGATACACACATAATATACTTCACAGGCATTTAGAGAACACTCCTCTGAAATGGTTTTAGAACTTTCTCTAGAGCTAGATGTGGTGGTACAAGCCTGTAATCTCAGCATTCTGGAAGCAGAAAGATTACTGCCAAGTTCCAGTAGCTACCAAGCAAGAATTAGTCTTAAAAAAGGAAAACGAAACATTTCTAAATACTTCCCAAAGGTTAAGCTGGCACGTTAGCAAGTCAACTATGAAAGGTACCTATGATATCTTAGTTTCCCTCAATACACATCATCACTCATAAGAACGACAGTCACAGAATGTCTACTACGGCCACCCCCCTCCTTAATTTCCCAAGAGAACAAGATCTAAATAACACTACCACTTATTTCTGTCATGAACCATAATCCACCAAAGGAAAAACTTTTTGAAAAAGTAAAACTAGAAAACTGGTGGCTTTAGTTTTCATAATTCATGGCAATCAACAAAGTGTTAGCCGGGCAGTGGTGGCGCACTCCTTTAATCCCAGCACTTGGGAGGCAGAGGCAGGCGATTTCTGAGTTCGAGGTCAGCCTGGTCTACAGAGTGAGTTCCAGGACAGCCAGGGCTACACAGAGAAACCCTGTCTTTTTAAAAAACAAAAAACAAAAAACAAAGAGTTATCTAACATACAGATAATGACATGGATATAATTTATATTTATATATTAGGTATAAATATAATAAATTAATATAAACATTTACATAAATATAAATTAAATATAAATTATATCCATGTATAATTTTATACAAAATACCTAATATCTAAGAGTGGAGGACGAAAGCTGTATTCAGTTATTAAAGTAAACTCTAAGTTGAAGTGTGAAGGAAAGGGGAAGTAGGCCCAGCCCACGAATGTGCTGTTTCCTTACACACTCTGTATGAACTTTTAACTTTCCCATCCCTAATATGCATAGACATTCTACTTCCTACAGGAAGAGTCTATTACACATTATTTTATCTGGATATTAGCAAAATATCAACAGCAAGTATAAGTCTCATAAACTATTAAAAATGGAAATTCAGTTTTTTAATACATTTTTTAATATGGAGATACTCAGGAAGCCATAACACAAGTCAGTTTCCTAGATATTATAATCAACTTTAAAAATCAAAATTTATTGCTTTTACTTTTTTAAGACGGTGTCTCACTATGTAGTTCTGGCTAGTCTGATACTCAAGAGGTCGGCCTGCTTCTAACTCCTGAGTTCTGGGATTAAAGGCATATGCCAGCACATCCAGCTCCCAATTTCTTAATACCTGTAAGAGTGGCAGCAGGCTGAAATACTGACATTACCTACTAACCATTATTAGAAACACTCTGTTCACAAGTTATCAGAATATGTTCTCGTGTATTTTGAATTATAGCCTTTCTACAACTATACTAATGAAGTAAGTTAAAAGTTTGGTATTTCTCACTTAAAAAGCATTGGCCTATTTTTAACAAATGAACTGAATTGACCGGCAGGCTACGTAGATAAGAACTCTAAAATATAATTTAGACCAAAGTTACAGGGCCAGTAAACTTAACAAGAAAAACAAAACAACAAAAAACCTCCCTCTCTCCATCAAGAGTACCAGCCATCCATCATTAACAGTTGGCATTTGCTCTCATGTAAAGAAGTACCAGACTGGGGGTGTCAACTAAGACAAAGCATTAAGCATTACGAGTTATCAGAAAGTAATTCCTGAATGCTAGTTTCTTGTAATGCCATCTCTGAAGTACAAAAGACCAGTAAAAATGATTCAAAATTTCCCTAATAAAAATAATAAGCCAGTCAATTCCAGACAGCAAAAAGGCCTGGATAATCTATTTGGGTAACAAAGAGAACACTACTAACAAAGCTCTCCAATGGCCACTGTAAGATTAAATTCTGAGCCACGAGCCTGCTTTCTCCTAACAATAGTATGTATTTCAAAACTTCATAAAATGGGTTCATAAACTGTCATTTCTAAAACACTTTCCCCCTTTTCTATAACAATGTTTGAGTTTAACTGCACACAAAAGTAAAGTCATTTGGTTTGTGCTCAGACCAAAAAAAAAAAGTCATGCCACCCTAAAACATGCATCCACTCATAACTGAACCAAGATAGTTGGTCAAGTATAACCACTGGATGCTACAAAATACTAAGAAATAGTGCCAAGAATCAAGTACATACAAAATAGCTGAGTTCTCCCTGATAGTTTCATCATACTAAAAATGACTCATCCTTTTTCAACATATATATTACAACAGTAGACAAAATACTTTTAAAAATCTAATACTCACTTTTTATTCCAACCACTGTAATGGATGAAGTACTTCACTTGTTTGTCCTTTATGGCAACCTTTACACACTGAAATAAAAAAAGAATAGTCTTTGGTATACACATAATCTTACCACTTCTTAGAAAAGAAAAAGAAAAACCAAAAAAAAAACCAAAAAAAAAAACCTGCATCCTAATGACAGATATACTCTTTTAACTATGAAGAATTAAATCTTGGTTGATCTACTTGATAGTGTAAAACTTTCAGAGAACCGTTGAGAACTGAAGTCGTTAGCCAGCTTGATTCTATAATCTAGTGCTAGAACACCTTTCTATAAAGTTACAAAACTGCAATACAGAAATAAATACACAGCATTAATAAGAGGTTACTATGAATCATCAGGTTAAGTCTGATATCCAAGGTCAAGAAATGAAAGTTATTTTTGTTTTGCAAACTACAGTTAAGAACTACATTTTTAAAAATTCTCAAAAAAAAAAAAACCCTTCCCAGTCTATGAATGACACTATGATACTTTTTAAAAATTAGCTTTAAAAGTACTCTTAAATGTAGTAAGTAAAGAAAACAAATTATTAAAGGAAAGTAACTATAACAAATGATTATCTGACTGGATTTAAGGGTGTTCATTATAGGCAAACCAAACAATAGTTTACTCCAATCACCATTTAAAAAAATAGTTCACCAGAATATTTTTGCTGCCAAAGACAAACAGCCAGTTCAGGTGATTGCTGAAAGTTTATACAACAATGGAAACCAAACAAGATCATCAAAAGGACTCACAGTTATATACAAATATCCATGCATTCAAACCACAAGGAGTGAACATCATTACTATTTCATACAACTAATTATAAAATTGCTAGAAATTTGCACAGAAATTGCTTCTAAGTGTTACATACACACACACACACACACACACATTGTGTGTGTGTGTGTGTGTGTATGATGAGAGGGAGGAGGGAAGGGCTGAGGCTAGGCTTCTGTTTCCTGCGGTACTGGTGGGGACTGAGCCAGTGGTCCCCTGCCTTGTTTACTACTTGTTTACTACTACCAAAATTTTTTTTTTGGTCTTACTAAGTTGCCCAGGCCACCCTTAACTTTGTACTCCAAGTAATCTTTCTGTTTCAACTTCCAAAGTAGCCTGACCATAGTAGGCCTGTTGTCAGTATTCACATTATGTATGTGGGATATTTTTCTGTTTTGTTCGGGGATGGTGGTGATAGTATTGTGGATTGAACTCAGTGCCTCAATCAAAGGTAAACAAGTATTCAATCAGCCTTCGTGTTCAATTCTTAAATGCCTGGCCAGGCACACCTTTAAAATTAATCTCAGCCCTGGGGAAGTAGAGGCAGTCATTCTGCAAATTCAAGACACCCTGGTCTAAAGACTGTATGTTCCAGGACAGCTAAGGCTACAAAGTAAGCACTTGTCACAAAAATAATGCTTTAACATATAAAAAGAAATCCCTGTAACCCCAATCCTTAGGCAGTCAGAATATGATTTCAAGTCTGAACTACCTATCGACTGAGGAACAATCTGAACTCTATAGTGAGATCCTGTCTCAAAAAACAAATGGCGCCAGGCAGTGGTGGCGCACGCCTTTAATCCCAGCACTTGGGAGGCAGAGGCAGGTGGATTTCTGAGTTCTTGAGGCCAGCCTGGTCTACAGAGTGAGTTCTAGGACAGCCAGGGCTACACAGAGAAACCCTGTGTCGAAAAAACAAAAACAAAAATCAAATGGCTAGGAAAGCTTTTAATTTTCTAAAATAGCTAAGTGATAGACAAAAATGGCTGGAGTGTTTAAATCCAAGTTCAAGTACTAGAATGATACCCCAACCTAAATTCTACCAAAAGTCATCAGAAAATAGTAAAAATAATTTTAGACTGTAAAATATGTCTGTTGTACAGGACATGTGGATGTAACTGCAGTGGTAGCCCTCTTCCAAACATATGAAAAGTCCTAAGAGCTACAAACATTTTTAATAAAAATAAAAATAAAAATAAATTTATTTTTTGTGTTTATCTCTGGGATTTTTTGTTTTTTTTTTTTCTTTTTTTGAGACAGGGTTTCTCTGTACAGCCGTGGCTATCCAGGAACTCACTCTGTAGACCAGGCTGGGACTCAGATATCCCCCTGCCTCTGTCTACCATGTAAGTGTTGGGATTAAAGGTATGAGCTACTACCCACCACCAGGCAGCTCTGGCTAAATTTAAAGTTTTTATGTAAGAGGAACACTTGATAAAACAGAAAAAAAGCCTTGTTTACTCAGAATTCTAACTTTACCCTTCAAATTAGCAAACATTAAGTTAAATGTATACAACCATTCATGAGGGGCTGAGGATTGCTGTTAGTTCAAGGCCAGCTTGATTGAGCAAGTGTAAAACTCAAGTCTCAAGACCATACCAACAAAAAGAGAAGAGACACATGCTCACACTCACACACACACTCAGGAAATGGCTCAGTGTGTATCGGTGCTTGCCAGGCAAGTACAACTCCCTTCCCCAGACTCATCATAATCCTGCTACTCCTACAGAGATGGAAGTTGATAAGGACAACAAATAGAGCCGGTTTTGATGAGGCATTTGAGGTCCTCTATCCTCCGCTTCTAAGGGGACACACACCTACCTGTACAAATGCTTACAAACATACAGCATTGTTTTCTGCTGGAGTTATTAACTATAAAATGCTATTTGTTATAACCAACAAACCTTCACCTATCACTAAAATGTTATTTCCAACCAAAAGGCTTCTACTAAGTTTAGAAAAGTCAGAAGAGTAGAAAAGTTTGATCTTTCTCCATCCACCACCAAGCAAGCAGTAACAACCTCAAAATGGGAAGATTTATGAACCTCCAAAAAAAGTGAAATACCTTTTACATATCAAATAAGAAAATAATGTAATTCTATGTTAAGAAGTCTGATCTAGCCAACATTTTTGGCCACCTTCTCAAAAGAAAGCAGGTTCCATACCTTTGCTTCATAAAGAAGAGGCCCATGAAAGCACAGCACTCGTTCACCTGGAAAAGAGGGGGAAAGGGCAGGTTAATTGTGAGTCCTTTGCCATACAGAAGAAAAATGTGACTCCAAGAGTCACTACACTTGATAATTCAGCAACAGTAGGAAAAACAGGTAAGACCACACATGAACACTTCAGAAGAAGCTTTACGATATCCTTAGTAGCCAAGATCACCAACAACCAATTTAAATTTCCATTTAATCACCTAATAAATGCTACTGCAGTTACCTATGGTATAATGTTTGGCTAGTTCACTTGTTCTAATTATCTGGAAATAGA
>JADRCH010000056.1:5087294-5153524 GCA_019843965.1 Rhynchomys soricoides | reverse complement strand
ATCCTACCTATTCCTCGGTATTCTGAAAGCTAGGCTGTTTCAATGAGCAACAGAGAGAAACAATCCTAACCCTGGGAACTTATACCCAATGTCATCAGCACTTACAAATGCAAATAAAATCTGACTAAAAGTTGAGACTTGAAGCCATCTGTGCTCACCAAACAAATTGGGCAAGTGATTTCTGGACACGATGATAGCAGAAGTTTATCTCACACATTATTTTCAGTCCACTTGCTTTCTACACATTTCACTGAAGTATCCAACAGGGTCAGATATGTGACTATAAAATTTAATCTATTAGTCTTATGCTGAAAAACTAACACCTTAAAAAGAATATTATAAAATATAAAAATATATATTATGGACCTGCCATAGTGGCACACAACTTGAATCCCAGCACTCAGGAGGCAGAGGCTGGTCTGTTCTACAGAGCCCAGCCAAAGTTACATGGTGAGACCCTTTCCTCACTCTTAAATATGGCCCTTAAAGCATCTACTTACTGGCTCTGTTGTGTGCTAAGCATTTCACATTAATAAGGGACACACAGGCAATCAAATGTTTGAATTCTTTTCTGCACTTATACTGTACTTTTCTTCCCATGAAGCAGTAAAGAGAGTCAATTTCCTGTGAGTGTTCACAAAGCAGGATCCAGACAGCAGAAACAAGTGTGTAAAAGTGTAGTGATATATGTTGTTCACTACCCATGGAACATAGAATGAACATGTGAAAGGAGAAACAGATGCTGATCCTGTCCACCTCCTGGGATTACAGGTCTACCATCATACCCAATGATTCCCTATCTAATGATATGTTCGTGCTTTTGGAACACTCTTCAAACTTTCCTTAGCCCCTGAAGTGGTTTTTGAAACTATTATTTTTTTTCTAAGTGTCAACAGAGACCTCTACTGTTAGGCTTCTAGAATAAGGCCCAGTAACTTTAACATTAAAGTTCTATAAAATCTTGAACCACTCAACAGTTGAAAGCATTACTAAACTTATGCCCACCTTGAAGAAAGATGGACAACTGACCAGACTTTCTTTTCCAACTGTCCAGAGGTAAGGCCCAAGTAAGTGGGTAAAACATTCTACTAGTAAACAGAAGCACTAAGATCAGATCTGTGATTACTGATATCAGTCCAGGTACCTTTTAAGCTACTCTGAAATATATCTTTTTAAACTGGCTGCTTCAGCTAATAACTACACCATGTAAGGCTCTCTGAATAATGAAGATTTACACACACAGCTAACTAACTGGTGTTTATCAGTCTAACAAGTGGAAAAGACATATTCCAAGGCAGTCCTCCACCTTCAGATTCACTCTAGTCTCAAATAATAAAAATTTTGCCCTGGGCTGTTAATTACTTAAGAACACCCCTACCAGGGACTGAGAAACAGTTCCATTACCAACCAGCAGCCCCAGTTCCTGGAAATTCAATGCCTTCTTCTGGCTTCTGAGGGTACTTACACACAAAATGGATATTTACCACCTTTCACTACCAAAATTCTATACCAAGATTTCAAAATAATCCCATCAATACTGTTTCCTTTCTAGATGTTCTCTGGGTTTTTATCTACTGTGGGGAGGGGAGTAAGCATATGTATACATGCCACGGTAGATATGTGGAGGACAGACGACAACTTGTTCTTTACCTCCACCATGTGGGCTCCAGGAATCAGTCAAGGTGGGGACCAAACATATCTTTTATACAATTTTAAAGAGATAGCCACATATTTTAGCTAGGGATTTTTTTGTTTGTTTTGCTTTCTGAGACAAGGTCACCTTAGTACCTCTTGGCTGGTCAGCCTCCTGCCTGTTTCTCTAATGCTGGACAGAATTTAATGTGTTAACTGCACTTGGAATCCACAGCTGGATTTGCCAAGCTTTCATAGCCTAGCCTTTGCTCCTACTCTTCTCCAACTACACCAGCACCATCTTTCTGGCTTGCCTTTATCCATCTCACTTTGTCACTGTCTCCTTTAGAAAGAAAGCATTTCTTTTAAAACAACCATTCTTGATTTCTAGTTTCTAGCATCAACCAAGGATTAAGCTTTTGTGCTCTGACAATCTAGAGTAGCCTATGAGCCTCTTGGCATGCTTTGCTACCTAAAACATGGCATTACAAAGTAAACCAACTGTTTAGTAGAGTTAGCAAAAATACACCTTTCTACAAGTGAGGGCCAGCCAGCTCAGTGTCTTCCACAGTAACTAACTCCTCACACTATTTTTTGAGATGGTCTCTCACTTTAACCGTAACTCACCCATGGGCTGGCTGGCCAATGAGCTAATAGAGATCCATCCACCTGCGCAGGTCTCCACCCTCCTGCCAACTCCCGCTGGGTATAGAGCAACACTCCCCCCCCCCCCCCAATACACTCAAAAGTTTCTCTGTATAGTTCTGGATGTCCTGAAAAGCTCTAAGTAGACTAGGATGGCCTCAAACCCAGATATGCGCCTGCCCTTGCCTCCTGAGTGCTTGGATTAATGTGTGCACCACCACATCCGGAAGTAAACAAGCTTTTAAAACTGCCTGGTAGGGTCCCAAGCTCAGGTCCTCAGACTTACCTTAGGAAGTACTTAGTCTCTCCAGCCCCTCAAAACTATTTTAAGCATCATTGTAATTATATAATATTTAGAGAACTTATAAGATACGGCAAACAAGATTTAACTGCTGCACTCTAAAGACCGAGATAGGAAGATCAAAACAGTATCTGGGGCTACATACCAAGACTTGCCTCAAAAAAAACAAAACAAAAATCTTTCTCAAAAACACCTAGCAACAATGAACGGCCACAACTTCTCAAAGTGGGAGAAAAATCTAAGAGGCCGCACCAAAATACCCCTTAGGTACATCAAATTAGTTAAAACGTTTCGATTTGGAGGTTGAGACTTTTTAAAGTCTGGCACGTTAATGGTTAAACATCCTAAAACAAGAGTTAGGCAAGCGTCTGCACCTAGCATATATGACAATAAGCACATACGGCCATAGCTAGCAGTAAAAAGTTTAAAGTGTTCCTCTTTATGCTTTATAATTTTATTCCCTTTGGCATACCAGTAAAGCACATCAACAGATGAGTTGTGGGAACTGAGTAACTGCTTTCCACTGGAAGTACCGTTGATCAGCAACGCTGTTCTCAAAGCCAACTAATGAGCGTTAGCTTTCAAATCGCCATTAATCGAATACAACAACCAGTCAAGCAACTACTGTATTTTAAAATGACAACAAAGCCAAGGACCTCTAAACGGAAACGCCCTAAAGAGGAACTGAAAATTGTTTTCACGAGCAACCGCACTAGAGAGCACACAGAGTACATAAAGGGCCCTGGCCGACCGCTCCCAAAAAAAAAAAAAAAAAAAAAAAAAAAAACAGCAAAACGATGCCCTCAGGCAACAGCAAGCCTAGGAACTCGCTCGGGCGGCTCCCGTTTTTTTCTGTCCCCACCCATCACTCAGAGGCTAGAGGAGGAACTCGTCTGCGCGTGATCTCCATGCCAGGGGGCGCTCCATCTGGCCCGAAGCTGCGCGTAGCTACGAAACGCCGGCAGCCATGATGGCGCGGCCATCTTGCCGCGGCCATTTTACAACGCAGTTCTCCCGCCGCGGGGCGCAAAGCCCACCCCCCCATCCTCCAACAGTAGAACTCCACAGAACGCTAAGATAGCCCCCGTTTGTCCAACAGCCTAGAATTTTCAGCCCAGGGTCGCCCGCGCGACCCGCGGCTGAGAGTTAAGCGCGGGGATGGGTTGCCGCTGCTCCCCTCCCCCACGCCACATCACTTCCAAACCGTCGCCATCGCTCGCCCGCCGGGCACCTCCCTACAATAGACTTTCTCCGCTCTCAGAAAAACAAACAAGCGCCAGGGCTTGCCACACGCACAGAGCTCCCTCGGCCCTACCGTGCCGTAGGCTCGCTTTCGCGCCACGAAGCACTGGCGCCAGATGACGCACTGAAATTACCCTCCGCAATGCGACTTGCCCCTCACAAAGCAAGGCCCGTAGTTTCCCCAGGCCGCGACCCACGCCGACCCCGACCCCCAAACCTCAACCGCCCCGAGTCAGCCTCCCTCCCCTGCACCGTTAGGTGCCTTTCCCCAAAGCTGCACACTCACCCTCCTGGAATTTAGGCTTCGGGTCCTGCTTGGGCGCCATTTATAAGTGATTCGCCGCCTCCTCCTTCTCCCACCACCCCCGACTACCGCCCCCTACTCTCTACCCCACCCAATTTAGCGTCAGACGCGCCGTCGGGAACAGCCAGCTCTACATCCTGGGCGCGATTTGCCAGCGCCGTCTGACCTCATAGCACAGCGACCCGCGCAGCCGCCGCCTCAACCAACGGCTACCCGCTACGCACTCAAGTCTGCGCCCGTGCAGCCCCCGAGGCACGCCGGGATTGGTAGTTCAGCTTCGGCTGACGCGAGCAGGGTGGGGGAGGAGAACTGGAGACAACCACCTCCCTTGTGCACGCGCTGCGATCCCCCAACCCCAGTCCCCTGAATATCCAGACCCCAGAGTCTTGTTAAAACTCAGATTTGATTTTCCGTAGGTGACAAGGAGGAAGAAATAAATAAATCACTAGCTAGCGATAAAAGGATCGAAAAGGCTCAGGGGGCAGATGCTTAGGTACAAAAAGAGGCCACGTAGATGTGGTGGGGCGTTGGAGTGGCCTGAGGTAAGGACTGTCTGTGCAGCTTAGGACTGGGCCTAGGAGAGCTTTGGAAGTCAAAAGTGAAGGTATAGGCGAGTGGGAAGGTGGTCCGCTCCAGAAGCTTCAGTGTTTGGAAAGCCATGCCCTGTTTGGGAGGATTAGGGAAGGTCGGTTCCCAAGACCGTTTGTAGATCACAGCTTCTAACTTCTGAAGTACTTAGTCTCACTGAAGGAGGCAAACCTGGATTGCTGCCAGAGTCAGGGTTCATACTTAACCTCTCTGTACCATTTTTGACATCTTATTTCTTTGAGGTAGTATTAGATGTATACTCAATCTGAAAAAACAAAACCAAAAAACCTTTCTTCACGTTGTTCCTATGTTCAAAAACTCCTTAGTGTCCTCAACTGTGAAATAACACCATACCCTGTACCCACAGAATTTCATGAACTGCTCTCAAAGGCTTAGAGCTGTTAACTAGAAGATAAGTCCGAAAATAGTTGTCCTGATGTCACAGACTCTACCTCCTGAAGTTCTGTCTCTAATTTTTCATTGTTTTTTCGAGACAGAGTTTCTCTGTGTAGCCCTGGCTGTCCTGGAACTAGTTCTGTAGACCAGGCTAGCCAAAATTCAAACATTTACCTTCCTCTGCCTCCCAAGTGCTGGGATTAGAGGTGTGCACCACCAAACCTGGCTTCTGGTGTATTTTAAACTACTTTGTGAGAAGCTTCCTCGGGTTACATTTCAACCAGCAATTTGAGAATAACTGTTTTCCACATCCCTGCCACACATGTTATTTCCGCTCTCTGATTTTAAATCAACAGAAGGATGTTGTGCAGAAGAAGCAAGGTATAAGAGTGAACATTTTCATCATTAATTAGAAATCAGAACAGCGTTTAACTGGATGTTCAGAGTGGGTAGAGGGAGGTAAATATGAAAGACACTTTTCCAAGGGTGGCTTTCATGTCTACATCATGCCTCTGGGCTGATAGTTAACATTTCCTTTGCTGTTCATTGTTGAATCAATAAAGTCTTGTGAACCCAGAAAGAAAGAAAGAAAGAAAGAAAGAAAGAAAGAAAGAAAGAAAGAGGCACTAAGGAATCTTGTTTTTTAGATCTTTTATGATTATGTGAATTTTTAGGCATGTCCAAATGTACATATATGAGTAATGGACTTTACCATATCTACATTATACAGTTTCTATATGTATGTATGTATATACATATACATTATACATTTTTATATTACCATATATGCATTATACATTAATAAAAAATTTTAAATTTATTTACTCTGTGTGGTGCATCTGTTGGAGATCAAAAGACAACTTGCAGGAGTCAGTTCTCTCCTACCATCTGGGCTCTGGGTATAGAACTCAGGTCATTAACCTTAGCAACTGGTTCCTTTAGCCACAGAACCATTTAGTCAGTTCAACAAAAATATGTTTATGGTCATTTAAAAATATTTTATTGTGAGGACTGAAGAGGTGACTAATCAATTAAGAGCACTGGTTGAAGACTTGGGTCACTCATATGGCAGCTCACAGTAACTCAAGTTCCAGAGGTGCATGCCCCTCCCTCTTTTTAAAAATATTATGTGTGCATGATGTGTGTATCAACACAAGTGCCCCAGCCCATGTGTGAGTCAGAGGGCAGCTATGTGGAGTTGGTTCTCTCCTCTCACCTTCTGTGAATTCTGCACTGAAGCTCAGGTGTCAAGGACTGCAAGACAAGAGTCTTTATTTGTTGTACCATTTTAAAATCAGAGAAGAAGAGCTTAATCTAGAAGCTCATAAGCATAATTGTTTTCTCCATACTCAAGCTAAAATGTAGCATTTCCTTTCTTTATAATGAAGATAGTGGGGCTGGAGAAATGACTCAGCAGTTAAAAGAGCTATTTGCTCTTGTAGAGGACCTAGGTTCAATCCCCAGAACCCACAACTACCTGTAACTCCACTATCAGGGGATCTAATGTCCTCTTGGTCTCCATGGCACCAGGAACACAAGGGGCAAAAGACTCATACACAAAATTATAAACTAACAAGAAAACAAAGATAGGGCCAGTGAGACAGTCCAGAGGGTAAAGTCTTGTCACCAAACCTGAAGACCTAAGTTGTAGTCTCAGGTTCCACATGTTGAAGGAAAGAGTTGACTTTTATTAGCACACAAACACCCACACACACACAAGCACAAGTGTCCACACACAACAAGAAGTAAATAAATTGTTAATAAAATAAATACTGTTACTTTAAAACATGAAAATAAGTGGAGATGGCAGGCCATGCTAATTAGCAACACCTAAGACTTTGTCACCAGTAGAAATGAAACTGCTTTCTTTGGTTTTGTTTGGTTTTTTAGATTATATTAAATGCAGGTTTATTGGACCCAAGGACTGAGGCCAGGGAAATCACCAAGAGAAGAGAGAGAGACAGAGAGAGAGACAAAGAGAGAGAGAGGAGAGAGAGAGAGAGAGAGAGAAGAGGGGGAAGAGAGAGAAAATCAAAGCTGCTTTCTTACCACGTAATAGTTCTTACATATATCTCAGAAATATAATCACATTCATCACTATTTTGAAATTACTATGCTTGAGGCTAGAGAAATGACTCAGTAGTTAAGAACATGTTCTGCTGCTACAGAGCCTTCAAGTTCTGTTCCCAGCTGTTGTTAGACAGCTCTTAACTACCTGTAACCACAACTCCAGGAGGATCTGATGCCTTTAACCTCTGAGGGCATCTGCATTCATGTGTGTGGACACACACACAGGCATACACATAGTCACATAATTATGAATAAAATGGATATTGAAAAATGTTTATATATTAGACATGACCTAGATCCTGTTATTTAATAGATCAATGACAAAGCATGCACATACCATATTTTTAAGTATTTGACAGTTTTATTTGTTAAATGTCTTGTGATTTCTTTTAAAGATTTATTTTATGTATACGAGTACACTGTCGATATCTTCAGATACACCTGAAGAGAGAATAAGATCTCATTACAGATGGTTGTGAGCCACTATGTGGTTGCTGGGAATTGAACTCAGGACCTCTGGAAGAGCAGTCAGTGTTCTTAACCACTGAGCCATCTCTCCAGCCCCAATAGTCTTATTTTTATAAAATTATTTTCTTTTATACTATTATATAACTTTTTATTTTATATACCTGAAAACACTATAAGAAACTAGTTCACTGGCTTAACTGACTGCCACTGGGACTGGAGGAGGATCCTGTGGCACAAATTCAGCACACACACACACACACACACACACACACACTGTATTAACTGTAGTAATTGTATTATTTGTTCATGACATTCTAATTTTGTAGAAGCTGAGCCATTTTGAATGTCTGATGTGACTTTTATATATCTATATATTTATCCATCTTGGTAAATGTGTATTTGTGTTGTGTTGTATATGTTAGTAAGGGCACATGAAGGCCACTTACAGAGTATGGAGACCAAAGGACAAACTCTTACTATAGGAGTGTTGAGATTTCAGCCACTTGATCCTGCCTCCTGCTTTATATGGGCTCTGTGGATTTGAACTGAGGTCATCAAGTGAAAGGACAATATAAACC
Organism: Rhynchomys soricoides; assembly: GCA_019843965.1. Classification (NCBI taxonomy): domain Eukaryota; kingdom Metazoa; phylum Chordata; class Mammalia; order Rodentia; family Muridae; genus Rhynchomys; species Rhynchomys soricoides. Next base: position 5,145,300 of record JADRCH010000056.1, on the reverse strand, counting down.
CCATTTGTCTCCATTGAAGGACCCCATTTGTTTCCATTTTAAGGACCAGGCCTGATTTCAGAAAAGGTCAAAAGGCATCAGCTTCAAGAACAGACCATAAGTCTCAGAAACTAGGTCATAAGTCGTTAGCTCTAGGAACAAACCATAAAATCCAGAACAAGATCATAAAACCCCCTCCCAAAGAACAGCCTGGGGATAACCACAAAAATAGAAAAATATATCAGAATGGGCCATCAGCACTGGGCAGCCCTATTTCATTATATGAGTAAACGTTCATGACATAGAAATTCAGGCCACTGACCACCTGTGACCCTCTAGCACCCACCAATAAAATGTTAGGTTATCTAATCCTTCTAAAGAGTTGCCCTAGTTTCTTATTTAAAAAAGTCCTATGTGTATTTGTCTGGGATCACCATTTGAGAAAATAGTTGACTCCTACAAGCTAGATGTTTCTACAAAATAAACCCTGTTTTTTACATATTATCTAAGTCTGAGATCTTCCTTTATCGATTTTCAGACCCTTACACAAGCTCCATTGAGCTGTCTCCTTAATTTTGAGACAGGGTCTCATGATTCCAAGACTGGTATCAAACTCACTACATCAGCAAGGATTATTCTCTTGCTTCCATTTACTGAACGATAGGAGTGCAGCCATGTGCCACCATGCCCAGTGCCCCTTTTTGACATAAACATACATGCTTCTCATCGTGTTCCTTGGGAATGCCATAGTGCCTGGTTGTCCTGTGTTCTACAGAAGTAAACCTCTTTGTGTTTTTGAAAGGTCATTGATGATACTAGAGTAGTTAGTGTCAGAGCCTGGGCCCTGGCGGCCGGGACAAGCCAGGTTCAGCCTATCCCTGATAGGTCAACTTAACAAACACATAGCAGTGAAAAGCAAAGAAAAGTCATGTCTTCACTATAGCCACACTGGGAAAGGAACCAAATAAGAGATTCAGTGACACCCCATTCCAGTTTATCTTAGGAATCTGACATGAAGTTATGGTTCATGCAGAGGGAAAAGAGACACAAATAGTGTACCTGGGCCAGAGAGATAGTCAAGTAGGCAAAAAAGCACTTACTGCCAAGCCTGACCACCTGAGCTTGATCCCTGGGACCTACATGGTGGAAGGGGAGGGCCAGTTTCCAAAGGTTGTCCTCTGACACATGCCACTGTGGCATTCTCTCTCTCTCTTCCCCCTCCTCCTCCTCTCCCTCCTCCTTCCTCCCTTCCTTTCCCCCCATTTTTCATGCAAGCACACAACACATACACAAAATTAAAATGTAATAAAAAAATTTTTTTGTTTTGTTTTTCCGAGACAGGGTTTGTTTCTCTGTGTAGCCCTGGCTGCCCTAGAACTCACTCTGTAGATCAGGTTGGCCTCGAACTCAGAAATCCACCTGCCTCTGGCTCCCAAGTCCTGGGATTAAAGGCGTGTGCCACCACTGCCCAGCAATAAAAATTTTAAATAGGCCTGGTCTACAGAGTGAGTTCCAGGACAGCCAAGGCTACACAGAGAAACCTTGTCTCGAAAAACCAAAAAAAAAAAAAAATTTAAATAGATTTGTGCAAAGCATTGTTGGTTGATGTATGGTATGGTCCTGGTTGTGGTGGTTTGATTGAGAATGCCTCTCATGGCTTCACATGTTTGAATACTTGGCCCCGACTTGGTGAAACTGTTTGGGACCTGTGGCCTTGTTAGAGGAGGCACACTCCTGGGAGCAGGCTTTGAGGTTACAAAAGACTCACACCATTCCATCTGCATCTTATTTCCAGATCAAGGTATGAGCTCTCAGCTGCTCCTGTTGAGGTGCCTTTGCCCTGCCATCACGGACTCTATCCCTCTGAAGCCACTAGCCAATCAAACACTTTCTCTTATAAGCTGCCTTGGTCATGATGCTTTGTCACAGCAACAGAAAAGCAATTAAGACACCTATAGAGTCTTGTCTGTATAGTTATTTGCAGGCCAGCCAGAGCTCCACAATGAGCCCCTGCCTTAAAAGAAATTTTAAGAAGGTGGGGGTGGGTAGTGTGTATTAAGCCCTGGTTTCAATCCCTAGCAACACCCTGCACCCCCAAAATAGAAGCAGATTGGACTCATGAAGAATCACAGTGTGTGCACTGCTCAGCTTCATTGTTATTAATGTGCACCCAAGTGTGTTTCCTGGTGCTCCTTCATCTTTTCTCCACAAAGATATTTATACACACGTGGCAGATAACATGTGTATATTTTATTCCATACAATTAAATATAACTCTGTAAAAGCCCCTTACATTCACACAGAACATTTAAAAGTAAATAATTCTTTTATTTCTTTTTGGTATCTAATGGATGTTCAGATTTCCTGATTGCTTCATACGTGTCGAATCTGCATCTAAATAAAGGCCAGACATTTAATTTGACTAAGATATCTGTGTCTGGGAGAACTCAGGAAACTGAGGTGGGCCAGCATGGGCAGTATAGTGAGACCATCTCTCAAAAAATTATTTTTTTTCTTTTTTTTCTTTTTTTTTTGGTTTTTCGAGACAGGGTTTCTCTTGTGAGACTGTAAAATTTGTGAGACTGGAATTTTTTAAAAAAACTGCTGCCTTCCTTGAGAACCTAAACCCCTGACCTTGGAGGATTGCCAAATGTTCTGAACATTTCTGAGAAGTCCCCTCCCTAACGATTCCAAAGATGACCATCTACCTGCTATTGCCCCAAGACACCTGGCCCAAGCCAATTAAACTCCACCACTAATGGAAAGTTCCTAACCCCTAGACCCCCACCCCGCTTGCGGTTTTTGAGCTTAAAAACTGAGCATTTCTGCTATTGGGGCTTCACACGACTCTCCTGCGTGAGGACAGTGTTGAGCCCCAGCGCGCGTTGGTATCCCAAATAAAGCCTTATGCTAATTGCATCAAGCCGTGTATTGGGCGGTCATTGGGGTTGCGCATCGCCCGGGGAGCCTATCACTCTGTGTAGCCCTGGCTGGCCTGGAACTCAGAAATCCTCCTGCCTCTGCCTCCCAAGTGCTGGGATTAAAGGCATGTGCCACCACTGCCCAGCTTCAAAAAATTATTTTAAAGATGTCTCTATCTTTTTTTTCCCTTGCCACACAATAGTTGAAATGGAATCACACAGAATTAACAAATCTTAAAATGTTTGATATATAGATAACTAAGCATTAAATCTTCAAACACAAGATCCATGGAAAAACAAAACACGCAATAAATCACTAGTCCAAAAATCACCAGCCAAGAGTAAGAGGAGACTAAGCTTTTACAAGTGTTACTTTTCAAAAGCCCAGCCCTTGCCCCGTGGCTGAGCAGGTGCAGATACAATTCTAGGCCTTGAGCCTCAAAGGTGTGGCCTCTCTGTAACCTGCCTGGGGAGCCACAGAAAAGCTCAGACTGGCTTTTTCTATTGGGGGGGCCCAGGCTCTGGGCTGCTCCACACTTCCTGTTCATCTTAGTATCCCGGGTCCTAAACTGTGAACCACATTTAGATTAGGCTGAGTTTGGCTGTTCTTTCTGTGTGGGTGGAGTGAGGCTGTGATAACCTACAGAACACACAGCAGTTAGGCCTGTGGTAATGGAACTAGGGACCCAGGGCCTAGTTCCCATTCTGCCCAACTGCACATGGGCTTAGAAGTGATCATTTTGTAAGAGGGGGAAAACTGGCTTCAGATGTTGTAGGTAGCAAGTGACACAAACAAACATATATTCTTGAAAAACAAATGTTGATTCCGGGGAACCTGTGACCTAACAGATCTCCCTCCTTGTGCTCATTTAGAACCACGAGTTTCTCTATTTTGTCTATGAGATATAGAATAACACAATAAGTCTGAAGGCAAAATTACCAGCCAACTAGAATGCAGATTATATTCATTTCCTGCAGCAGCCAGACCAAAACACCAGAAGCTAAGTAGGAATGGGTTATTTCACAATTTAGGGGCTGGAATGAGGGTGTTGGGAGGGGTGTTGGTTCTGAGGATAGTGATGAAAAATCCACTCCATGCCTCTCCCCAGCCTCATTTTGCTGAGTGTTCCTTAAACCATAGAAATGACATTTCATTCTCTGGCTGAATATCTTTCCATTGGTTCAAATGGATGTCTTTGTCCAGATTTCTCCTTTGTGACGAGGCCAGTAGTCATACTGGATTAGGAGCCTGCCCTGACTTCATCCAGATTAATTACATCCATCCGCGACATTATTTCTAAATAAAACTACTTTCTGAGATAGTGGGGATTAGGACTCTGATACAGGAATGGCGGTGGACAGGATGGACCCACTTCTGCCCATTACACTGATCTGTATTAAATAGATGTATGGTATTTTCACTGATTTCTTATCAGTTTACAGTTGCTTCTTGGCTGTCCTGGTAAAATTCCATCCCTCTGCATAACCCCTAGAAACTGAGCATTTGCTAACTAGACTGCCTGGGGACCCTCCCTCCGTCCCCCTCCCCCCACTCTCTTTCCTTCCTCCTCCTCCTCCGTTCTTCCCTCCCCCTCTCCCTCCTCCTCTCTGGCTTTGTTCCTTGTTCTTTTGTGACACCCAGCTTAATGATTGCAGGAACAGTCGATGTTCTGTCTTCCAAAGTCTAACATTGTTCTTTGAATTGATGATCAAAACATATGTTAATTTCGGAGGTCGCTTAAGAATTAATTGCTGAGCAAACCCTGTGGCTGTGGTGGCCCAAGCCTTTAATCTCAGCACAGCAGAGGCAGGCAGATCTTTGAGTTCCAGGCCAAAGTCTATGAAATGAGTTCCAGGTTCCAGGACAGCTAGGGCTACACAGAGAAACCATGTCTCCAAAAACTAAAAACAAGATAAAAAAGAATTGCTGAAGAATGAAAATGTTTAAGGACTTAGAATTGTCAATATAAAAGCAAAATTTTACTCTAAGCGACTTGTTTTGGGAAAAACCTATGAAGAAAGGGAACTATAGAAGAACATACCCCCCCAAAACCTGCCATTTCAATCACCACCTTTAATAAAAGGAGTAAGGAGGGGTTTGTTTGTTTGTTTTAAAAAAGTCCTAATGGTGGGTTCCCGTAGCCAACGCAATCTTATAGTTTAAACAGTCATTAGCGCTGCTGTCGGAGCTCAATATCACACATAGCAGTATGTTAAAAACTAAAGATCTCTTCCGCAGTGTTTGTGAACTCTACAATTTCATTAATTTTCTTTTTTCTTTGTTATCAGATAGTCTTTTATTGAAATATTTTCTTGTTGCTTCTTAACTAGCTGGGCACTCCACTGCACCACTGTTGATGTCATCTATGATGTCATGAGGGTGCCGGCCATAAACATTGCAGCCCACAGACTGTGCAGTGCCCAGGATCTCCTTGATAGTTCCAGAAAGTTCTCTGGCCAAAGACGGGTGCATCTGGCGGGCAATGTTGATAATCTCATCAAAAATGGTATTTCCACTGTGTCTAATGTTCTTCTGCTTCTTCCTGTCTCTTGGTGGCTCTTTGAAGGGCTTTGATGATCAGGGCAGAGGCGGAGGGCACCACCTCAATCTAGGCCTGTCTGTTCTAGATGGTCAGTTTCACTGTAATCCGGAGACCTTTCCGGTCACCGGTAGTCTTGGCAATGTCATCACCAACTTTTTTTGGAGGCAGACCCAGAGGATCGATCATAGGGGCCAAGGCGGATGTGGCACTGACCTCGCCTCCGGTGCACCTCAAGTACACCACTTTGATTACGTTGGGATCGAACTTGGGCGGCATGGTGGAGGCGGCTGGTGTCGGATGAACCCGGATTCGGGACGACCGAAGAAAGTTGCACCGTAGCCTCCTCCGAGCCGAAAGCCGAAAAGCGATTTCATTAACTTTCATATCACAATGTTCCCCAACATCTCACTTTAGGCTCCCCCTAAAATAGAACATTGAAATGGCAAAATGTTTTTGTAGGCCAAATAGCCTGCTGTTTCTCATTTAAATCTTACTTATCGTGTCAGTGTTGGCGGTTTGTGGGCTTGTGGCGTGAATATGAAGTAACTTGTAGGAGTCATTTCTGTCCTTAGAAAAATCACCTTAACCCAATGCAACCCATTAAGACCTTAATCCATTAGTAACGTATTAGCTTCATCTTTGTGGTTCTTTTAGTATTGGATTATTTGACAATAAGTAACTCAGTTTCATAACAGGTGTAGAGAAGACCTGGAAAACCGAAAACCAAGCCGCCCAACGTGGGGCTCGAACCCACGACCCTGGGATTAAGAGTCCCATGCTCTACCGACTGAGCTAGCCGGGCAGTCGGGTTACCTCGATTTCTAGGTCCCTTCAAAGGAATGACATTATTTCAATTTTTTTCAAGTGGTTCAGCATATATAAAACTATCTTTTCCGAGTTTCTTTTTCTCTGCTTTTCCGTTTCGTTTCTTTTCTTTCCTTCTTTTTTGTAAAATTGCTCGCGAAATGAATTGTATTTCGTTTCTGCCTCCATGCGACCAAACTTCTGCCGTTCAATACAAGTGTAGAAAGGCCCTCTAGCGGCCAGAGTCTCTCTTTCGCCTAGGTAAAGCAGAGCAAGGAAACTGGTCCGCCACCTGCTTCGGAGTCTGTCACCAATAAGTTTCCGGGGCTGCCAGGAGCTAGCTGAACGTGTGCTCTGCGCGTGTACGGACGAAGCTTGGCACCAAAGTTCAGAGAGTCTTCATCACCTCAGCAGATAACAAAGGGTGGTGAGATGGCTCAGTGGGAGTGAACTTAACTTCCCAACCCCGGCTAACCGATTTGTTGAGTTCCATCCCTGGGATTCCCATCGTGACCCGGAGAGAACCCACTGCTGTGCGCACGCACGCACACTTGTTATTTAAAATACTTTTGAAAAAGAAGCTAACTGAATTTACAAGGCTCCGAAAGCTTAAAAAGATAGAAGATTCAGAAGGCCCTTCTTTCCCCAGGGAGCTCCAACTATGCTTTCCTGAAGACCGAAGTAGGGTGGGCTCTTCCCTGTCTCAGCTGCCTTTGGGTCACCCACACTTGCAAGTAATCCCTATAAACTCACCAAGCTGAATTTGGGTACTATGAGCCTGTTGGCTGGTGCCCTATCAAAGCAGACATTTGTTCACATATGGGAGGAAAAGTTACACAACAACTTCTAAATAAAGAATATTGACCGGCAGAAACAATGGGTGCTACTTAGCACCCTAATCTAGAAATTTAACATCAACGAGATAATGCGTCATCATCAGTGACGACATACAAGGTCAATAGTAATTATTCTCAGTTACATATGAATACCTATGTATTTATTGAAAACAATAATGTTATTTAATCTCACCAGAAATTGTTTGTTCGGGTCTGCCTGCCTTTAGATTTTATTGCTTGACTACAGGATACAAAAGGGACTGGGGTAGAAAAATAATACAGCGAAGAAGCAACATTGTTGCTTTCTGGCTTATCTTTGTTTTTAAAACAGGAACTCACTATGAACCAGATTTACCTTGACTTCAGAGATCTCCTATCTCTGTCTAATGAGTGCTGGGGTTGAAGGCATAGCTCATCAAATATCTGGCCTCAGTTTTGTTTTGATTGCAGGGCTGGGAACCAAACCCAGACCTATCTTCATGCTAGATAAACTATGTAGGCTGAGCAACAATACAACATTCCTTTTCATGATTTCTGCTAGGTTAGAAGAGCCAGAGAGTCATGATTTTCATATGTAGTCATCGACCTGGACGACGGGTTATGGAAAGGTTTGGGGACTAACTGGACACTTTTAATAGTTTGAATGTAAGAGATGAGATAATGAGGGCGTGCTGACACGGAAAGGTGTAAGTGTTTGATTCACTGAGAGCAGACTGCTGAATAAAATGTCAGCTTGCATTTAAGTGAAAATACTCGCCAGGCATGGCCCATGGTTTTAATCCCAGCACTTGGGAGGCAGAGGCAGGTGGATTTCTGAGTTCGAGGCCAGCCTGGTCTACAGAGTGAGTTCCAGGACAGCCAGGGCTACACAGAGAAACTCTGTCTCAAAAAACCAAAAAAAAAAAAAAAAAAAAAAAAGTGGTTTGGGCTGGAGAGATGGCTCAGCAGTTAAGAGCGCTGACTGCTCTTCCAGAGGTCCTGAGTTCAATTTGGCTCACAACCATCTGTAACGGGATCTGATGCCCTCTTCTGGTGTGTCTGAGGACAGCTACTGTATATATATGATCTTTTTTAAAAAGTGGTTTGGGTTTTTGGGTTTTTGGTTTTTTTGTTTTGTTTTGTTTTGTTTTTTTGTTTTTTGAGTAGGTGACAAAAGACGGGGTGACCATTAAAACTTTAAAATGTGGCCAAAAATTAGGTGCACATAAACAAGATCCAGAAATTCTGAATACTTCCTATGTATACATGGACTATACATCCAGCGTGAGCCTTCCTAGCTGTCAAAGAAAAGAAGAGGAAGCTGAAAAAGGAAGAAGAGGAGGAAGGATGAGAGGGAGGAGGGAGAGGAGGGGAAGAAATGAGAGGAGGGGGAGGGGAACCTGGTGTGGTTCATTATGCCCAAGTTCTGTTCTCTTATGATCCAGGAGCAAAAAGAGGCAACTATACAGATCTCTGTTTTAGAATAGAAACATGCTATTTATAAGAAACTACGATATCCCCTGCACCCCCTCTAATTTTATACCGGTGTTCATGTATCCCTAGGCTACCCTTAAGCTCTGTGTACTTGAAACCTTGAATCTCTTGTAACTTTAATTGTTTTCAAGCCTTATTTTTATTTATTTATTTATTTATTTTTTTTGTTTTTTCAAGACAGAGTTTCTCTGTATAGCCCTGGCTGTCCTGGAACAGACCTGTCTGTAGACCAAGCTGGCCTCGAACTCAGAAATTCGCCTGTCTCTGCCTCCCAAGTGCTGGGATTAAAGGCGTGTGCCACCACTGCTGGACCAAGACTTATTTTAAACACTTTGACCGCCCTTGTAACCCACCACCCACCAGAGATAGTGGGAAAGAACGGATAGGGGGATATGGTGTGTGGGTGTAGGTGTGGGGGTGTGGACCTCTTTAGAAAGGTTCTTTGGAGCAACTCCCATCTGTGTTGTTTGGAAATCAGCAGTCAGTTCACAGGTCAGCAGTGGCAGCTTGATCCACTCACAAACACTTCATGGATACACTGGCAGCCCAGTTCAGTAGAGTAGGGATAGCAATAGTGGTGCCACGACCTAGCAGAGACAGCTAGGCTTCAGCCTTGACATGAGTCAGCAGGAGGGACCAACAGGAACACCAGCAGAAGTTCTCAGCTGTGCTTCTCTCAGGGAAGCAAAGATCAGTGAAAACTCAAGACTCTCAAGCACTATACTGCTAGCTGTAGCAGCAAGCCAAGCTCTCCCTTCATCACTCTGTGGAGTCCTATTTGTACCCTCCAAGCATCGTGTGTTCTCTATGTGCCTTGCCTCAGTGTGTGCATCCAATCAGCCAGGGTCTGCAGAAGCAGAGACGAACTGCAGCACACCACCAGAAGTTTTTTGGTGCGTTTCTCTCTATGGCATCCTGACAAATGCAGCTCAACTACACAATGTAAGGCAGACCAATACATGCATGTCATTAGTGAAGAATCCTTCATCATGTGCCCTTTCATGTCCTTGTTTTAGCAGAATATCCTCTCTCCTGTGTCTGCTTCATCGAAACATTCCTTCATGAGTCTGCCTTAGCCTTTCTGTGTCCACTTTAACGAAATGTTCCTTTACATGTTTGCCACAGCAAACACCATCCAACCAACTTCCCAAAGAACCCTTAAGTTTCCACTTCAACCTCTTATCCTCCTGCCTCCACCTTCTTGAGTGCTGGTAATGCAAACATGTGTCACCATGCCAGATTTTACATAGGGCTGGACATTCAATCTAGGGCTCTCTGAATGCAAGAGGCAACTGGTCTACCAACTGAGCCATGCCTCTAGACCTTCAGTAAGTTGATTTCAGTTGAGGGATTTGTACCATATTCCGGTGTCACCCTGGTGATTGCTGAGGGGAAATCTGTGCAACTCTGTGGATTCCATCTCCTCCTCCCTTTGGCACATACCTGTCACACCTATACCAGATGCCTTAGTGATCTGTGTGGATCTTGGTAGCTTGAACTTCCTAACAAGACCCTCCAGGGATGCCTTACGATGAAGCCCAAGGTCCAAACTCCCTAACAGAGCTTACCACATCCAATTCACTCTAGAAAGGCTGGCCTCTTCCACACTGTCAACTGCCATCCATTCTAGATGTTCCAGCAAAACCATGTACTTTCAAGTCTTTGGAAAACCAAAGCACTTGTGCCTTCCTTTGGATGTGCATCTCATTCCGCCCTTTCTCAATGTTACTATGAACCCCTTGGTCAGGAGGCATGTCCTCCAGGAAGGCTTTGCTGTCTGCCCTGATGGCAAAGCAGGGTTCCTGGTGCTTAGAACACTTGGTTTCTTCATGTGCTTGGAGCTCTTGTTTTTCACTCTTTGCTGGTGACCATTAAATGAAAGGCTTCATGTCTGGTCCTCAACTCCAGTGACTTGTTCCTATGTATCTACGGTTAATTGTACTTTCTTCTGATTCAACATTGACTCTCTGCTCTGGTGTAGAGAGAAAGTACTCCAGGAAACTGACCTAAAACCACCCGGGTTCAGATTCACATTGGCCACCCTTTCTAAATTATTTATTTTATGTGTCTGGGTGTTTGGGCTGCATGTATGTATGTGCACCATATGTGTGGCTGGTACATGAGGAGATCAGAAGAGGATGCCTGATCCTTTGGAACTGAAGTTATAGATGGTTGTGATCCATCATGTAGATGCTGGGAACCAAACCTGGGTCATCTGAAGGGCAGCAAGTGCTCTCAATAGCTAAGCCACCTTTAAAATGATTCTGTCTTTTTTTTTCTTTGTTAGCATACAAGGTATTGACATCTTCACACATGTGTGTCATCCAGTATATTCTGTTCTCATTACTCCCCTCCCTCAGGGTAGCCTCGAACTCAGAAATCCGCCTGTCTCTGCCTCCCAAGTGCTGGGATTAAAGACATGCGCCACCATGCGGGACTTCCTTTAGTTTTTCTATTTTCTGTTTTAAAAATTTTCTTTTTTTCATTTTTTTGTTGTTGTTCTGGTTTTTATGATTGTTTGTTTTTTAAGACAGTGTTTCTCTGTGTAACCCTGGCCATCCTGGAACCGGATCTGTAGACCAAGCTAGCCTCAAACTCAGATATCTGCCTGCCTCTACCTTCCAAGTGCTGGGATTAAAGATGCATGACATCACTGCTTAGCATCTCTATTTTCTTCCCTTTCAGATCTCTTCCTCCCCTTTCATGATTCCCTTTCCAGTTTTGTAACCTGCACACCTAGGTATATAAACACACATAGAACTGCACAGTGCTCTTAACCACTGAGCCATCTCTCCAACCCCTGGTTTCAAACTCTTGGACTCAAATGATCTTTTACCTGTGATGGAACTACAGGCATGTGCCATCACAACTGATTGTCTTCATATCTATATCTGCATATCTATCTATCTATCTATCTATCTATCTATCTATCATCTATCTATCGCTGTAGTTTTTCAAGACAGGGGTTTTCTGAGTAGCCCTGGCTGTCCTGGAACTCACTCTGCATACCAGGCTGTTCTCAGACTCACAGAGATCTGCCTGCCTCTGCCTCCCAAGTGCTGGGATTAAAGGCGTGCGCCATCACCACCCTACTTACTTTATTTATTTCTAAGGTTATGTGGTGGTTTGAATGAGAATGGACTCTACAGACTCACATGTTTCAATGCTTGGGTTCTGGCTGGTGGAACTGTTTAAGAAGAATTGGGAGGTGTGGCCTTGTTGGAAGAAGTGTGTCACTGGAGGTGAGCTTTGAGTCTTTAAGAGCCAAGTGATTCGCCCAGGGTTCTCTCTACTCCCTGCTTGCGATTCAAATGAGATATAAGATCTCAGTTGTTCCTGTAACCTTGCCTTTGCTCCAGCATTATGGACTCTAACCCTCTGGAATCCTAAGCACATTTACACCCTTAGTCATGGTGTTTTATCACAGCTAGAGTAATGTAACTAACATAGGCTATTATTACATTTCCACTTATTTGTGTATCTCGTGCGTGGGGAATGGCCGTGCCATGTGAATGCCAGAAGACAACCTCTGGGAGTCATTTCTCTCTTTCCCCCATGTGGGTCCTGGAGACCAAACTCCAGACATGGCAGCAAGCAACTTTGCCTGCTTGCTTTATCTAACCAGCCCTAAACCTGTTATTTTTATTTTTACAAAAGATTTACTTTTTTCTTTATGTCTATTTGTGTGTGTGTGTGTGTGTGTGTGTGCTTCTGTGAGTTTATGTGAACCGCATGCCTGCAGGTGCCTGAGGGCCAGAAGAGGATGTTAAGTCCCCTGGAGCTGGAGTTGCAGGAGGTTGTGAGCCACCTAATGTAGATGTTGGGAACTGAACTGGGGTCCTCTGTAAGAGCAGTAGAGTCCATGAAGTCATCTCTCTAGCCCCATATCTATTATTTTAAAAGAAGGAGTAGGAGGAGGTGGAGGAGGAGGGCCAGGTAGTGGTGGCACACACCTTTAATCCCAGCACTCAGGAGGCAGAGGCAGGCAGATCTCGTGAGTTTGAGCCAGCCTGGTCTTGGTCTTCAGAGTGAGTTTTTCAGGCCAGCTAATGCTAAACAAGAGAAACTCTGTCTAAAAAAAAAAAAAAAAAAAAAAAAACAAAAAAAACCCACCACCAACAAAAAAAGCCAGGAATAGGAATTTAGATGTACCTTAAACATTTAAGTTACAAGATAAACGTTGACTTTTCATCTCATAAGGAAGTTCAATGATAAGATACAGAACTTCCTTTGGATAAAAGGTCAAGTTTTTCAAGCATACATGTTTAAAATGTCCTGCGGGAGTGGGTAGGCATCCTGGCAGCCTCCATGGGAAACTTGGGCTTTGATCTCTGTTCTACTCTTAGTGGTCTCTATAGGGCCAGGCATGTCTCTTTCTCTCATTCTGTGTCCATGATTGTTTTCACCTAGAAGACTGTAGTACAAAGATGCCTCAGGTTCGTCCCTCCCCTGTCTACCCTAAATTAACTGGCAGAGAGAGTCCTGGGCTGGCTCCTGGCCTTACACTCAAGCCCTCAAGCCGAGAACGAGAACGGCATTCTTTCAAGTTGAAAGGACAAACAGGAAATTGTGAGCTCCATGGCTCACAATGCTGCCATTGTGCCTGGCAGAATCTCTTTGTCTTTCAGATCAATATACACCCCTCACCCTGCCCTCCAGCCTTAGGAGGGGTGGGCGACGGGCTTGAGAATGCTGTGGAAGGCAGCCAAGAGCACCCAGCATCACTTTAATAATCATCCTCTTCAGAGTGTCTCTATTCTGTGAAGGCGGTTCAAGTACCACAAGGGTCTCTGCCTAGATGATTCAAAGGTTGGTCCAGTAACTTGGAAGTGAGCAAATGGCCGAGCGGGGCTTCCTACTCAGGCCTGGGCACATTTAAACTCTCCAGTTACCCGAAGTCCTGTCTCCTGTATCTGCTTTCATTTTCCACATCTCAGACATCTCATTAATCTGAGCACTGTGCTTGTGTTAGCAAGCAGTCTCATTACAGGGCTGGGTGGGTGGAAGGCTGTGTTAGCATCGGAAGGCTGAAGGAAGGCAGGGGCAGACTTAAGTGACTCAAGGTCACACTGCTAAGGAAAGGCAGAGCCCATACTTGGATAAGGTAATCTGGTTTCCGTCTCTAGACTCTGACTATTATGTGCAGTCCAATTACATGTTTTTCTTTTCTTTTTTCTTTTTCTTTTTGGTTTTTCAAGACAGGGTTTCTCTGTGTAGCCCTGGCTGTCCTGGAACTCCCTCTGTAGACCAGGCTGGCCTGGAAGTCAGAAATCTGCCTGCCTCTGCCTCCCAAGTGCTGGGATTAAAGGCGTGCACCACTACTGTCCGGCTCAATTACACATTTTTTTCAATGGAACCTTTCATTTTGGGAGCATTATGAAGTATTTCATAGGAACTTAAGTATAATTCTAAGAATTCTAAGAATTCTAAGAATTAAGGCCCTGGGTTCAACTCTGGTACTTCTGCAAATAAATGCTGAATTTTAAATCTCCCTTCTGTTTTGTTTTGTTTTATTTCCCCCTGAAACTTGTTTCAAGGCTTTAGAGCCAGGGATGAAAAAGAAGGCAGGACCCACAATACCCGGCAACCCCATCCCCACCCCAACCATGTTTTTTTTTTTTTTACAGTGTAACCAGATACTTCAGGTTCCGGCCATCACCACTTCCCATGATGCAAATACACATACCTCACTATATACCTAACATAGTGTCAGGTACAGAAACCCAGACACAAAGAATTAAAACAAAGTAGAGTCTGGAAATCATCGATTTTGACTTAGGTAAGGAGCGAGGAAGCTCAGAGTATAAAATCTTCAATTCACATTACATGATTCCTGATGCCTAGGTCAGTGGCTTTTCTTTCTCTTTCTTTCTTTCTTTCTTTCTTTCTTTCTTTCTTTCTTTCTTTCTTTCTTTCTTTCTTTCTTTCTTTCTTTCTTATTTATTTTATGTGAGTACACTGTAGCTGTCTTCAGACACACTAGAAGAGAGCATCAGATCCCATTACAGATGGTTGTGAGCCATCATGTGGTTGCTGGGAATTGAACTGAGGACGGTAGAGCAGCCAGTGAGTGCCCTTAACGGCTGAGCCATCCCTCTAGCCCCACCCCCAACCCCAGCGGCTTTTCTATCAGTCCAACTCCTCTTCATACAGCCCACTTCCATCTGCTTGTGCCAGCCCGTGGCATAATGTAACTTCGGGTACCAAAGGCTTAAGCGTCCTTCAGCTCACTGTACTCCCGACTCCAGCTCTGGGCTCATTTTCTCACCTCCACCTGCCTGTGCTGCCCCCTACCGTGATACTTCTGCAACTGCAGGTACCGAAGTGTCCTTAGGAGCTCCCGCAGGATTCTCATCTAAAACAATGCCACTACACAGAAACTCATAGATATTTATGAGTACATTTGAGTTATAGATCTTCAAGTGAAGGAGGAAGAAATCTTATATCTTCAGCCACTGACCGTAACAGAGTCTTCACTAACCCTTGCCTGACTTCCCCAACCTTTAGAAGGATAGACTAGACCCAGACCTTTCAGCGATGGCAGACGACGACTCTTTTTTACTGAGCACTCACTGTGTACCAGAAATCTCCAGTCATTTCTCCGTCAATTTCCAGTGCTATTCAATGAGACAGATTCTAGGACTTCCCATGTTTCGCACATGGGAAACCAAGACTCCAGGGTATGCAGAGAGTTGCTCATGGACATATAAACAGCTAGGGACAAAGCTGACTAGACTGCCATAAACTCCAAAACAACCAGAAGGCATGCCGGCACATCTCTAAACAGATTCTCCCAACAGATATCACGTGAGGGTCTGGTACTTATCAAAAGAGATGTTTGTAGAGATCAAAGTCAAGCAGCCCCAACAGAGCTTTGAAAATTGTGTCTTTGGTGTAAAGAGAGCAAAGCCGCGGTGGGGGTGGGGGTGAGGGTGGGGGTGGGGGTGGGGATAGGGAAATGCTCATAGAGCGTTGGAGTGTCCATAGTTGGATGGTGGATGTATCCACAGCAGGGTGGTGGCTAGCAGCCCAGTTCCCCGCCAGGCCAGGCCACACCATTGATCCCAGTGGGTTCATCTGACATGCACATCTGGGCCTCAGATACTTTTTTTTCCTCCTGAAACTTGGCTGGAGACTTTAGAGCTAGGGAGGAGAAAGAAGCCATGACCCACAGCAGTACGCTGACGATGCCATGGCTTGCCTGGGCCTCTCTCAGTTTTAATACTGAGTATTTGAGATGCTGAGAAACCTCTCAGGGCCAGGAATACTAGAAGACTGGTCACCCTGAACCAGAGGCTGGGGGGGGGGCAGGAGGGGGGGCTGCCATCCTCCTAGGACCCTCTAGACTGAGAGAGGCAGATTGCAATATCAACTGCCTGACTGACTTGGTGCTCCTCTCTAGACCTTAATGTTGACATCTCTGAGACAAAGCCGTTGGCTTAGGAGCTCACACATTCCATGGTTTATGAGTCCATGTCTTGCTGACCTAATTAAGGGCGTTTTTGGTCCCCTGCCTATATCGCTGCCTCCCAGGGGAAGTGCTAAAAATTCATTTGGGACAGCTAGATCCCTGCAGAAGTGACCTCATAAACACACCAACACAACCTAACACACACACACGCACACGCACACATATGCACACACACTTTTATTATTATTTTTTTTAATCTTTTTTTTTTTTTTCCCGAGACAGGGTTTCTCTGTGTAGCCCTGGCTGTCCTGGAACTCACTCTGTGGACCAGGCTGGCCTCAAACTCAGAAATCCGCCTGCCTCTGCTTCCCAAGTGCTGGGATTAAAGGTGTGCAACACCAGTGCCTGGCCACATACACACTTTTATTTTTCAGTTTACAAAGCGTGTCACTTTGGAAGGCCTTGTCAATCACAGCAGAAGGACCCACTCCCCTGCCCCGACCCCAGAGAAACTGAGAACGGAATGACAAGTCCTTGTTTACTTGACATTTTAATCAGGAGAGAAGAGCAGAGTCAGAATGTGGAAAGGTCCGGATGTGGCCACACGAATTTCCATTTCTTTAAGGAACCAACCTCTTGATCCTGCTTTGGGCCAGAGGCTATTTTGAGGGCCATACAAACAAGTCAGATTGCAGAAGCCCTCACTTCGAGAAGCTGCTGTTCAATGAAGGAAGGAAGAGGATCCTGCTCATGAGAAACAGAACCACCCAGAACCTTAAGAGAAAAGAACTCTCAGGGACCAGAGTTTGGGAGTCCAGATAAATGACAGCTAGACAGCATGGGATGCAAACAATTTTCTTTTCTTTTCCATTTTGATTTATTTATTTTATGTATATGAGAATGCTATAGCTGACACACCAGATGAAGACATTAGATCCCATTATAGTGGTTGTGAGCCACCATGTGCTTGCTGGGAACTGTACTCAAAACCTCTGGAAGAGCAGCCAGTGCTCTTAACTGCTAAGCCACCTCTCCAGCCTCTGGAAACATTTTTTCCTCTGGTCAGGCCTCTGAGTGTTTCACTTGCTGACTTATTTTTCAGACAGGAGTTCATGTGTCTCAGGCTGGCCTTGAAGTTGCTATGAGGCAAGGAAGGGGCTCTCAGCATTTACCACCATGCCTGATTATGAGGTGCTGAGGATCAAAGCCAGGGCTTTAAGCACGCTAGGCAAGCACTCTCAACTGAGCTACATGCACAACCTCACTCAGGGAGCAAAGCATGCTTGGAGAGGCAGGAAAGTGGGAAGGGATTCCAAGATGTAGAGTCAGGGTGACTTGTGGTACAGAATAAGCCAGAGGCCATAGGGGCACAAGAAACGTCCACACTAGCAGGGTAGGGGGCTGGCACTCCAGAGAGATTAAGCAGCGTGAGTGGACATGTTTTGGGTGCAGGGCATGAGAGGGGAAAACTGTAGCCACACAAAGGCATGGAAGAGTTAGGCTTTATCATGCAAGATCTTAGCTGCCAAGACAATGCATATGTGTTCATTTCAGGAGGCTCTCAGTGACTTGAGGATGGCAAAAGGTGTGATTTGTTTGTTTGTTTTCTTTTTAAAGATTTATTTATTTATTTTATGTATGTGAGTATATGTGCACCTGCATGCCAGAAGAGGGCATCAGAAAAGAAAACAGAACTGGGAATGTACCTTAGTAGTAGACTGCTTGCTTAGTGTCCTGGCTAGCTTTATTTCAACTTGACAGAAGTTAGAGTCATCAGACTGGAGGGGGCCTCACTCCTTAAGATTAAGGTGCAGGCAAGCCTGCAGGGTGTTTTCTTAATTAGTGATTGATGTGGGAAGGCTCGGAGATCATGGGTGGGGTTATTCTTGGGCTGGCTGTCCTGGTTTATAAGAAAGCAGAAATAGAAGGCCAGGAGGAGTAAGCAGCCTCCATCTGTGGCCTCGGCATCAGCTCCTGCCTCCAAGCTCTCTCCTTATTTGAGTTCCTATCTTGATTTTCTTCAGTGATGGACCATGAATGTGGAAGTGTAAACTAAATAAAGCCTTTCCTCCCTAACTTGCTTTTGGCTACGGTGTTTCATCATGGCAATAGTAACCCAAACTAAGATGCATAATATGCATAAGGAGCTGGGTTCGATTCTCATCCTTGCTAAAAAGAAATTAGCTATACAAAGAACACAGAGGGTGAAAATTAAACCATATATTTGAAAAATACATAAAGAAATCTCAACCCTCTCACTTTACACTTGAGGAGTCAGGCTGAGAGTGGCGACGTGACTTAGAGACACATGTAAGGGCATCTGACCAAGCTGACTCCAAGCTGAGGGCCTTTGTCTCCCATGCTGTGTGTTGGTTATTGAACCATTCCTCAGCTTTCTATAATATTTCCTTGGTGTGTGTATGTGTGTGCTGGAGATCAAATCCAGGCCCTTGTGAATGTAAAGCAAGCTATCTATTACTGAGACACTTCTAACCCATATGCTATTCTGTGTAGGGTTTCTTTGTGTAGCTCTGGCAGTCCTGGAACTCACAGGCTGGCCTTGAACTCAGATCTCTGTCTGCCTCTGCCTCCTGAGTACTGGGATGAAAGGCGTGCTCCACCACTGCCCAGCTAAACACAACGTTCTTAAACGTTTAAATTCTCCTTGTGTGTTTGGTGTGTATGTCCCAGTGTGGGTGGGCTTGGTTGTGGGGGTCAGAAGACAACTTCCACGAGTCGGTTCTCTTCCTTCACAGTGGATCCATCTGGGTCAGCAGGCCAGTGAAACAATTGCTTTTAGTCTGAGCCATCCCTCCAGTTTTAAACATGTTATTCCTGACATGACCACTGCCCTGACATTCTATTTAATAAACTCTTATTTTCTGATTCAGAGTGCCTACAGCTCCCAGATAGGTCAAGGGTTCACTTGGGAGGGTAGCCATGATCTTAGGTCTTAGAGCAGGTCCTAACTCAGAGAGGGGCTGCAGGAAGATAGGGAGGCAGTTTGGTTGGGATTTCTTCCTGTAGCAAGTGACTCACAAACAAGAGAAAATAAGGTATGGAGATAGATGTAAGCCATTTCATTTTTCTAGTAAAAAAAAAGTTTTCTTTTTTACATGTTCAAGCACTATAAGAAACTAAGATTCATTTATCTTGGGTATTGAAAAAAATATTATCATTCATTCCTTTCTATTGGATTTGAAAGAAATGTTATCATTCATATCAAAATGCCTAAGAACTATTTTTTTTTTTTTTTTTTTTTTTTGTTTTTTGTTTTTTTAGACAGGGTTTCTCTGTTTCCCCATCCTGGAACTCTCTCTGTAGACCAGGCTGGCCTCGAACTCAGAAATCCGCCTGCCTCTGCCTCCCAAGTGCTGGGATTAAAGGTGTGCACCACCACTGCCTGGCACCCAAGAACTCTTATTCCACTCAGTAGAAGCTACAGAAATGGACTGGACTCTGGGTAACTCTGAACTGACATTTGAGTAGACCCAAGCTCCTGTGTGGGTTCACAGTTGGGTGCACCCAACTGAGAAAATGGATTTTATCCTCTGCATTCAAGAATGGGGTCTTGTCCATTAGAAGCATCAAACATGTAATTCACCAGCAGGCCCTTGCAAAGAGGTAATTACAAATAGATTCTGACCTTGCCCACTCAACATCCTGAAGTGACCTGTGTGGAGAAGGCATGCTAACGGAGGTTCTCTGTTAGTATGTGAAGCAAGCCTTTTCTACCATAGAGCGGACTGAAGTGAGCTGTTCTCAGACTTACCTGTAGGTGCATTTGGGGAGCAGAGGTGATACTTACGGTTGAGGCATACATTAGGCAGATAGGTACAAATGCTATGCTCCACATGTCCCATGTCTGCCCCAGTGACTCCGGGTTATAAAAGATCGATGAGATTAGTCATTCTATACCAGTGGTTCGCAGCCTCTCTAATGCTGCAGCCCTTTAATCTAGCTCCTGATATACCAGTGGTTCGCAGCCTCCCTAATGCTGCAGCCCTTTAATCTAGCTCCTGATGTTGTGATGACCCCAACCCTAACATTACTTTCATTACTACTTCATAACTGTAAGTTTGCTACTGTTCTGAATTATAATGTGAAGATCCATGTTTTCTGATGGTCTCAGGTAACCCCTGTGAAAGGGTCCTTTGACCCACCAAGGGATGGAGAGTCATAGGTTGAGAACAGCTGTTCTACACCCTGCCGGATGCGATCCTTCAATTTTAACAACGTATGTGATCAACTGGTCTCTGATAGAATTCAACTAAGACAGGAAGCTTACTTCCTCATGAGCCCCAGGTACTAGGAAGTGGGAAGGAACATGCAGAGTATCATAGCTAGGGGGTTAAATCTGTTTCCCATTGCTTATCACCTGTTCTAGTTCCTGGCACCTATGGCTTTGTAAGTCACTGATGCTCCACCTAGCCTGGGGGACAAGATGACCAGTTCACCTCATTACCTTATACTCTGAGCTCCAAGGCATCAGGCCCGTTGGCTACCTTCACAGCTTCCGTTTCTGTAACATTTGGCATGCTTGGGATCAACATACTGCTGATTTAGAGCTGTTTGGGATCAGCCATGCCTGAGGGATCTGGAGAAGATACAGAGCAAGCAGCCCTTAAAGATAACATGTTCAAGATATATTGTACAAAACAAACAATCAAAAACATTAAAAGGGGGCTGGAGAGAGGGTTCAGCAGTTAAAAGCACCATCTGCTCTTCCAGAGGTCCTGAGTTCAATTCCCTGCAACTACATGGTGGCTCACAACCATCTGTAATTGGATCTGATGTCCTCTTCTGGTGTGTCTGAAGACAGCGACAGTGTACTCACATACTTAAAATAAATAAATATATCTTTTTAAAAAAACATAAAAAAAAAAAAAAAAAAAGACAAAAGCTCAGAAATCTTGAGCCTGTCAAAGGGCTTTTCAAGCCCATGGTTCCTTGACTCTAGGTTCTCAAACATGGCTCAGACCTCCTTCTTGCAGCTCCTCTGTGAGATTAATGGAAAGCAGTAAAGTAGGAAGCAGGACTGTGAAGGGAGATGAGTGGAACTCAGAATTTCCAGAGGCTGTACCAGAAGATAGTGCCAGCCAGCCACGTCAGGTTCTCTTGGTTCTTTTGTCTGCACCACTCCTAATAGGAGGCCAGGACACACAGAAGGCTAATGGTAAGAGTCCATTTTAAGTTATCTCCACCAACTAACCATTCGACTTTCTCCAAGAGACCCCAGAATACTGGCCCCATGTCATCCCAATCCCAAATAGCCCGATCTGCCCGGAGGGCTGATTGGCAAGCATCTGGTAGGTCTTATTGCACTTCTTCTGTCTTAGGCCTAATGGAAGAACACGGGTGCTGGGGCCCAGTTGTCAGAGTCAACTCATAGGTTGGCGGGGGATTGCCGGACCTTCACACAAGTCTCTCTGGCCCTGACATAAGTCGGTCACAGCAGACAGCAAAGTAGTGGCTTGAGGAAGCTCTTGGTGAGCACCAGGCAGATGGAAACAAAGAAGAGGTAGGCCTGATCTAGCAAGTAGGTTCAGTCCTACGGCTTGACATGTATGTGGTGACCACCCTCTCCTCCCACTATCCTGGACAGCGTGGGTGCTTGCTTGAGCAAGCCAGCAGGTCAGCGCGGGAGTGGTTAGAGCCCTCTAGGGCAGGCCTCTTGACTGCCAGCAAGAAGAGCAATAGCAGCAGTGAGGACGTTCCAAGCAGGGCCAGGCGATTGCCATCTTTTGCGGGTGATAGAGCATCAACCATTTTGGACTGCCGTGAGGGGAGCACAAACAAATAGAAAGGCCCATTTCCTACTTTAGCCAGTGTGGCAAACAGCAGTGGGTGCGGGGGCCAGAATGCTGTGGTTCAGTGCCTTAACCATCGTGCAAACCAGTTCACCAAGCTGAGGAAGAAGCTTCAGGCACATGCTGAGTTCCGTGAGCCAAACCGAGACATGGCTCCTTGGCCAGCTGAAGACCAGAAGGGGGATGTCAGCAATGGTTGCCAGGTTGAGAAGGAAGTAACTGAGCAGCAAGTGACATCGCTACTGCTGAGACTTGGCCCACTTGCTCAGGATCTGCTAGGCTCTAGAGGTCATCACTCTAACTACTAGGCCTGCTAATTCTTCTAGGCTGTTAGTGATGCAGCGACTCTAGGTGAGAAGAGAACCAACAACAGGAAGTACCCCACTTCATCTAGTCAGCAACAGGGAAGCATGCTCTCTAGGCGCCATTGATGGATGCCGAGGCGCCATTGCTGGGTTTCTATAGATGGCCTACTGGTAGGTGGTAACAAAGTGAGAAGAGACTACAGCCCTTTAGCTCCCCTCACCCCTCCCGCATATTTCAGAAGTTGGGAATGGTCCCCTCCAGCAATTGCCTGGCTGCACATATAATCCCACTCCAAGCTTACTTCAAGGTTTTTTTCTATCCGCTGCTTCTTCACTCATTATCTAGTTGGGAACTGGGATCCTTCTGTCAGTGAACTTGGGACCCAGAAGACTGGGCAGAGCAAACATTTGTAATTCTCCTGAATGTGCGAATGTCTGGCCTCACAGATTGGTGCCTTTGCAGGCAGCTCATGGGGGAAGGTCATTAGAGTTCCGTCTCTGTAGGCAGCGCTCCCTTCCACCTCCACTGCAGATCTGAGAATAGCAAAGATGGAAGATGGCTTCTCAAGTTCAGACTCAAGGGGCTGACAAGACCCTCTGCCTTCCAACTTTGCTTCCTTGGTTCCCACCCCCACCTCTGTTTCCTGGTAGAGACATTTCTCTTCCTCATCCTTACCTATGGCTCCTCTCACCCATACGTTCCTTAAATCCACTTTTCCAAATATCAGTGACCAGGAGCAGTGAGAGAAGAAGACATTTGACAGCTTACCTGAGCTTCTTCTAACTTCCATACCCATTTCTGGGCCTGGCTTCACTCACCCTGGCTGGCCCTTCTGACCATCAAAAGAGAAGTGAAAACCTTTTCCTACCAGGATCTTTGTGCAGTTGGAGAGCTCTCTCTACTTGCAGGGATTTTTTTCCAGTTCCCCTGAGGACTGATATTTTTTTTTCAGATCATATGTCTCCCTTGACTATCCAACTATGTTGTCAAACCATGAGTGTGATGTAATCTCCATCCAGGGTCACATAGTATAGTTAGTTGGTAACCACAACCCTCACTTCTAGCTGTATTCATTTAGTTTGGTTTCGCTCTTCAGTATGCACTCCACATATGTGGAATCTATCAGGTTCTGGTGTGTAGCAGCACATCCTTTGTCACTACTAAGTCACTTCCATCTTCATTTCCTCTTTTTTCTTTTCTTTTTGGAGTGCTTGGGAATTGAACCTAGAACCTCACACATACTAAACAGATGCTCTTTCACTGAGCTCCATCTCCAGCTCTCATCTCTTGGTTTCAGTCACGGTGCTCATCACCTGATCTGTGCATGTATGTGGCATATTTATTTCGCTAGTCCCCACTAACAAGTCAGACCCATGAAAGCAGGGCCTGTGCCCATCAGATGCTCCGTGAAGAAGTGGTGGTGAAGATCACCAGTTATTCTGTGCATAGCATTTGACAGTAT
This sequence comes from Rhynchomys soricoides, assembly GCA_019843965.1. Taxonomy (NCBI): domain Eukaryota; kingdom Metazoa; phylum Chordata; class Mammalia; order Rodentia; family Muridae; genus Rhynchomys; species Rhynchomys soricoides. The sequence goes on along the minus strand of JADRCH010000056.1, from coordinate 5,121,756 downwards.
TGTGATGGAGCCAGCCCCAGTTAGCTTCAACAGTCAGCTTATGCAACCTAGAGTCACCTGGGAAAACGGACTATCAATTAAAAAACTGCCTTCCTTACATTGGCCTGTGGACATGTCTGCTTTGTCTGTGAGGCATTTTCTTAATTGCTGATTGATGTAGAAGGGACCAGTTCTCCGTGTGGGGTACCATTCCTAGAAAGGTAGATAAGGAAGGTAGCTAGGCAAGCCAGGGGAAGTGAGCCAGTAAGCAGCACGTCTCATGGTTCCTGCTTCCATCTCCTGCCTTACTTACTTCTTGCCTTTGCTTCCCTCAGTGATGAGCTATAACCTGTAAGCCAAATAGATTCTCTATCCCTGAAGTTGCTTTTGGCCATGGTGTTTATTACAGCAACAGAAGCAAAAGGGACTGAAATGGGCACCGGAGAATGGATGTCATGTACATGTAGGTTGATTGGGGGTTGAATTGTGGAAGTGTTTGGAACTTTAGTCTGGAAAAGCCATTGGCTGCTCAGAGTTTTAGGGGTTGTTCTGTGGAAGCCCAGAAAATAATGTTGAGAGAAATTCAGATGATGGAAGTCTAGTTTGTGAAGTTTCAGAGGGATGTTTGAAAGTTCCTCAAAGAATCTATCAGAGCCATTTATGTGATATTTTGGTTCAAGAATCTGTGGAAGCGAAACTTTTGCTTCACTGGAACAACAGATGCTGGTAAGCTGAAGCTCAGAAGTATAACACCAGGTCAACATACAGAAGCTATGTTCTACTGTGTGTGTCGGCAGGGATGGGGAGCAAGATTGCACATAAAAAATGGCAGCAGAACTTGGCAAAAAATGTACAAGAGCAATATATGGTACCAGTCTTTAAGGCTGAAAGGGTCATGGAAAGTAGCTGAGGCTTGGTACTCTAAGAGGGTCAGAGTCTCCTTGATGAGTTCTGAAGGGGCAGCTTCAGATATAGTAGAGATGACATGACTGTAAAATAACCACCAAGTACAGGGTCAGAGTCTCCTTGATGAGTTCTGAAGGGGCAGCTTCAGGTATAGTAGAGATGACATGACTGTAAAATAACCACCAAGTACAGTGGAAGGTGTGGAATAGAGCCACCTTGAACCTTGAGACAAGCTGTATGTGCTGTCAATAGCAGAGCTGGACAGGTTGGGCTGCCCAAGTCCTTTGGAGCCTAGAAGATCATGAATAAGTCCCAGAAGTCAGACACTGACCTAGTTATACCGTTGGATTCTGGTTTTGCATTTCTCTGATTGTAACTGTGCCCTGACTTTCCCCTCTTGGAATAAGAAAGTATATAGTAAGTCATTGTTGTTTGTTTGTTTGTTTGTCTGTCTTTAAAACAGGAGCCCACAATTTTGAGTGGTTTTTTAAAAAGATTTATTATTTTAAATTACATATAGGTATGCATGCCTACACAGGAGAGCAAGTGCCCTTGAAGATCAGAAGAGAGCTTGGATTCCCCTAGAGCCAGAGTTACAGATGGTGGTTAGCCACCTGGCATGGATTCTGGGAACTGAGTATGGGTCCTCAGGAACAGCAGCAGTGACTCCTAACCACTGAGGCATCTCTCCTGCCCTAAGACTTTGGACTTTTACATCGTTGGAAGTTAAAGACTGAGGAACTGTTTAAAGTTGTACTGCACGTCATCTTATGATATTAACATGGGGTTTTGTGAATAAACAAGAAAGAAAAGGTTATAGCTTAGAGTGGTGTGTGTGTGTGTGTGTGTGTGTGTGTGTGTGCACGCATGTGTGTTAAAGTTGACAAGAACTGGAATGTCATGGTTAGCGACAGCGGCTAACTAGACCCAACCCAGAGTCACCTGGGAATAGGGAACCTCAAATGAAGTATTGCTTCCATCAGATTGGTTTGTGGCCATGTCTGGGAGGCATTTTCTTAATTGGTAAGGGGGGTCCTAGTCTCTCACGAGGCAGGTGGACCTGAACTGTATCAGAGAAGTAGCTGAGGAAGCCATGGGAGATGAATCAGTAAGCAGCGTTCCTTCGTAACCTCTGTTTCAGACTCCTGCCTTGAATTTCCTCGATAACAGATTGTAATCTTTAAGCCAAATAAATAAGCAAATACATCCTTTCCTCCCTGAAGTTGCTTTTGGTCATTGTGCTTATTACAGAAACAGAGAAGCAAAGTAGGACAGAGGCCGAGCTGGGCTGCTTGCATTCCTAACCTCAGGACTTGACAGATTATAGAGAGCTCAGTGAGCCAGTACTGGGACAGAGGCCAGCTGGGAGAGATTGGGACTGAGCTGGGAAGATTGTCCGGCACTGCTTGAGGGTGAATTCTGGCCACAAAGACAGAGGCCCTGGAAGGGACCCAGGTGGCTAGAGTCAGAAGGGCACTGGAACACCCAAGGAGAGATGAACCCAGGAAGTGTCATGGAGCCAAGGAAGGGGACAGCACTGAAACTGAGGTGCTGAAGTGCTTTATGGAAGACTGCCCCTCCCCCAAGTAAAGCATCCCTGTGTGCCAGGCTGCTTAGAAGTGCCATCTTTTCCAACTTTCAGGGCCACAGACTGAGCAGTGAATGTCATCCCCATGGACACTAGGGGGAAACTGAGGATGTAGCCCAATGGTGAAACATTTTCCTAGTATGCAATAAAGGCTTTGGGAGAGAGAGAGAGAACAAAATTACCCCAAATCTCACAGGTATTCTAGTTTTCCTAGAGAGCCCCTATATGAACACCACTCTCCCAAAGCTGTGCAAGGAGATTCACCTAAAAGGAGGTGGCTATTGGTGATAAAGCGTTATCCGGGATGTAGGCTTTATTATTATTATTATTATTATTATTATTATTATTATTATTAATTATTATTATGTGTGTTGAGGTGGGGGGGGGGGGCTGTGAGAGAAATGGTCCGCTGAGCTATATCCCTAGCTCAATTATTTTGCTTTAAATCTTTGCTTTTATTGTTATATACCATGGGACAGTTCCACAAATAGTTTTGTGCACAGCGTGCAACCAGTGCTGGCTTTCCCCCATGGGGATAATCTCTCTACTGTGGGACTACAAATGACTGTGTCAAAGGGCAATGTGTCCTTTTGGGTTCATTCTGCATATCCCTCACCTCCCCACACCTATTCATTCTGCATCCCAGTCTGGGCCGGCCCTTAGCTCGGCTGCGATCGAATGACTACAGACGTTATCAAGACAGCATTTTAAAGAGTCTCAGAAGAACGCCGGGGTTGGAAGGCCAAGGCCATGATGGAGAGTCTGGACTGGCTCAGAGGCTCACTTCAGATTGCATTTCATCTTCCTGCAGAGCATTTTTCTTTGTGTGTGTACACATGTGGAACACGTGTGTTTCATGGGCTAGGGCAGAGTCTACTGCTTTTCAGCTCTTATATCTTAAAGATTCAGCTTATTCTTTTCCTGTTTAACTTTCATTACATAAAATAATACATGTTCATGGTTTTAAAAGAGCCACATTCAAATCTGACCTGTTTTTTTCTTTTAAAAATATGTTTGTGTTCTTAAAATAAACACACATACATTATACATACATATATAATACACACATACACATATAGGTATACACACACACACACACACACACACACGTAAAATTAAATGGAGGGGATGGCTCAATGGGTAACACCACTTTTGCAGAGGATTTGGTCTTGGTTTCCAGAACCCACCTGGTGGCTCATAGCTATCCATAACTACAATTCCAAGGGATCCAGTGCTCTCTTTTGGTGCCTTTGGGCACCAGGCACAAACATGGCCAAACACTCATCATATACATTAGGTAAAATAAAAATTTATTTAAATAATATACAATGGTATGTGTATGCTTATCCATTGGTATATGTTCATCTGTGTGGGTGTGCATGGAGACCAGAGGTTGGCTAGCTGTAGAGATCTTCCTATCTCCTACCCCACCCCAGTGCTGGAATCATAGGCATATGCTACCATGACTGGTTTTTGTGTTGGTGCTAGAAATCTGAAACCCATGCTTGCATAGCAAACACTTTACTGGTTGGTCAGCTCTCTGGTCCATTCTTAAAAGAAAAACAAAACAAAAACCTGTGTGTATATGTGGGTACGTGCATGTGTGCATGCGTGTGTACGTGCATGCGTGCATGCATGTACAGTAGCATGTGCATGTGAGTGTAGAGGCCAGAGGACATCCTCAAGAATCATCCTTAGGAATGCAATCCACTTCCTTCATCAATTAGGCTAGACTGGCTGGGTCAAAAGCCCTTAGGATCCTGCTGTCTCTGACCCCTCACTGATGGAATTACAAGAGCTTGTTATCACACAGATGCTGGGGATCCATTTTAGGATTTCATGTCTGTAAGACAATTATTTACTGACTGATACATCTCCCCAGCTCCTTGGAGTTTTGAGAGAAAGAGGTTTATGTAGTTGAGGTTGACCCTAGAAATCTGACCCTGTTGTCCCCACACTACGTGCTAGGTTCACAAACGTGCACTACTGTGCCTGGCTGCACTCTGCTTCTTTAGGCCACAATATGTGTTATTTTATATAATTCACATTAAATAGCAGAAGGAGGAGGAGGAGGACAAAGAGGGGAGAAGAGGAAGAGGAAGAGTTAGAAGTAGAAGAGGAGGAAGAGGAAGAGGAAGAAGAGGAGGAGGAAGAAGAAGAAGAAGAAAAAGAGGAGGAAGAAGGAGCAGGAGAAGGAGAAGAAGAGGAGGAGGAGGAGGAAGAGGAGGAGGAGGAGGAGGAGGAGAAGGAGGAGGAAGTTTGTAAATTTGATAGGAGAGAAATGCACTCCTTGGATGCTCAGCTTTGCATTCTTTAATTTCTGGCAAGAATATACATTTCACAAATGTTTCTGTACCATCTGTGTTTTCTCTAAACTCTCGGGCCAAAGAACAGGGGAATGGCTGTGCACCTAGGATCAGCAGGCTGTTAGATCTACCTTTAAGGGCTGGCCCTGCTGTTTATTAACAACTGACCAAATCCTTGCCTCCTCCCCCTACCCCCTTTTCCCCTATAACATAGTGGCAGCCTCCCTCATAGAGGCAGAAAATCTCTATGAAGATCCAGTCTTTTCATAAGCACACGAATGTCAGTGAGGGACTGAAGAATACTCAAATTAAACCTGCAATAAGTGTATAATGTAGTAGATACACAGAGGAGCTACCGGACTAACAGGGCTAAATAGTGAGGGTATGCTGCCCCCAGCCTGTCAACAGGACAGCCTACCAAGTGCCCCAGCAGGTAAAACCTCAGTTATCAAGCTGGGTGTGGAGGACTGCTCCTTTAATCCCAGAACTCTGGGAGGCAGAAGCAGGTAGATCTCTGTTGGTTTGAGACTACGATGGTTTACCTAGCAAGTTCCAGAACAGCCACGGCTACATAGAGAAACTCTGTATTAAAACAACCATAAAAACAAGAGCACCAAAAGTACGCGCGCACACACACACACACACACCAAAATGCAGGATATCATAGCCTGTCTAGTAGTCTCCCTAGATTGAATTCTAACTATAAGCAATCATTTTGATCAAGCCACTTTGAATGTAGTTCCAACATCGAGTTTTAAAATTTTTAGTTTAGACATTTTTATTTTATTTAATGCATCTGAGTGTTTGCCTGCATGTATACACACCACATACATTCAGTGCCCACATAGGCCAGAAAAAAGAATCAGATCTCCTGAAACTGGATTTATGAACAGTCGTGAGCTGCCATGTGGGCTCTGGTTGACTTAACCCAGGTCCTCGGGAAGAGCATCCAGATCTCTTAACTGCTGAGCCATCTCTCTACCCTCTTGACTTGGCCTTAACGGAAACAATAACTGTCGTTTTTGTGATTTGGGTTTACTTACTTGAGTTTCATAATTATGACAATAGAAACCATGTTAGGCCGGGCAGTGGTGGCGCACACCTTTAATCCCAGCACTTGGGAGGCAGAGGCAGGCAGATTTCTGAGTTCGAGGCCAGCCTGGTCTACAGAGTGAGTTCCAGGACAGCCAGGGCTACACAGAGAAACCCTGCCTTGAAAAAAACCCAAAAAAAAAAAAAAACAAAAAGAAAAAGAAAAAAAAGAAACCATGTTAGAAACCAGCTTGGGAACTCTTAGAAAGTCTAATTCTCTCTCTCTCTCTCTCTCTCTCTCTCTCTCTCTCTCTCTCTTTCATTTGTTTGTTTGTTTTTTGTTTTTTTGAGACAGGGTTTCTCTGTATAGCCCTGGCTGTCCTGGAACTCACTCTGTAGACCAGGATGGCCTCAAACTCAGAAATCCTCCTGCCTCTGCCTCCCAAGTGTTGAGATTAAAGGCATGCGCCACCACTGCCTGGCTCTTTCTTTCCTTTTAAATTAATTGCTGTCCTGAGACACACCAGAAGAGGGCATCAGATCCCATTACAGATGGTTGAGAGCTACCATGTGGTTGCTGGAAATTGAACTCAGAACCTCTGGAAGATCAGTCAGTGCTCTTAACCTCTGAGTCATCTCTTTAGCCTGAAACTCTAACTTTTGGGTGGGAGAATCATGGGTAGGGCCTAGAACTCCACTGCTTAATGCATCTACCAATCACCCTTTGGGCTGGGCAAACACAGACTCATTCTGTAGGTTTTGAGTGGACCTAAGAACCATCTTGTATTTTAACAAGCTCTCAGGAGATGTCTGAGACCTGGACCAAATTTCTACTTTTTCTATAGTGAGAAAGTATACTACTAGTTAGTAGTGACAAGTCCGCATGCCTTGGATATTGGCTCAGATGTTTTTCCAGGAGTATGGTGAACTTACAGTGAATGGGTTTACCAGGGCTGTTAAGAGATTACACAGTAACGAGTGTTACAGAATATTTTCACATGTCATCTCATTTATTTAACATTATCGTGGGACATCGTTTAATGTGTCTTTTTGCCGTGTTCTTTTAAACACAGAATTATCTCTCTCTCTGTATGTATGTATGTATTTTGAGACAGAATCTCATGTAGCCCAGTCAGGCCTCAAACATGTTATGTAGCTAGGGGTGGCTTGAACTCCTGATCCTGATCTTACATCTGTCTCTGAGTGCTGGGATTATAGGCATGTGCCTTGTAAAGGTTACTTCTCTATTGCATTGGTGAAGGAATTTATAGAAGGAAGGGTTTATTTGGGGCTTATGGTTCCTGAGGGATAAGAGTCTATCACCATCATGGCAGTAAAACAAGGCAGCAAGCACCAGGCATCTTGAACTGTAAGCAGGAAACAGAGAGAGCTCAAAAGGGTGTGAAACTTCAAAGCCTGCTCCAGTGACACACTTCTTCCATCACAGTCCTACCTCCTAAGCCCTCACTCACAGAGCACCAAACTAGGGGCCACACATTCAAATGCCCAGACTATGAGGGACGACTTATTGAAACCATCACACCCATGATGGTCAGCTAATCAGGCCTGGGGCTTGAACATAACCACAACTTAAGTTTTCCATGCATTCCGTCATAACATGAGGTTCATGTGAGGAAAATAGAGATTGATCCTAAGGTCTTCCCATTGGCCATTCTGATGGCTCCTGCTGAACCTTGTGTACACTCTTCTATATACATCAAGTAATCACTATGGACTTTCATTTTTGATCTGCACCCCCACAGCCTGTATCTCTGATTTCTACTCATGGCTCTCTTAGCTCACTAAACAGCCATAATTCTTGAACTTGCTTTGACTATTACTATTCTTGAAACTCCTTGTACTTCTTCCTTCCTTCCTTCCTTCCTTCTTTCCTTCCTTCCTTCCTTCCTTCCTTTCTTTTCTTTCTTTCTCTCTTTCTTTTGTTTCAAGACAAGGTTTCTCTATGTAGTCCTGGCTATCCTAGAACTAGCTTAGGCTGGCCTTGAACTCACAGAAAGGTTCTTGACTCTGTGAAGGTTGTTGACTCTGGAGCACTGAGTGTTCGCCACCCCTCCACCCCCAACTGGATTGTCCATTTCTTAGTTTGTTGGTTTTTTGCTTTTCTGTCTTATTTCTTCATTTTGGTAGCATTCATCATCCCTTAGCTTTCTGAGAATGGGTGCAGAGAAATGGGTGAGATCGTTCATGCCTTAAAATCTCCTCATGCCACAGTCTCACATTTGACTGAGCTGGAAAACCACTTCTCCCTGAATTTTGATAGCAGTTTTTTCGTTTGTTTTGTGTTATTGTTGTTGTTGACTTTGCATCTGTAGCACGGATGGAGAGAATTCTAGGGCTATTCTAATCACATTTTCTGTCATTCTTTGAAAACTCCAAGAAAATTTTTCTCTAATAGTGAAAAAATCCACGAGCTTCCCTCTACAAATTTTACTGTTTATTTCATCTTTAAAATATTCTTCTTTTCCATAGATCATAAAAGCAACTCTTTTAAATGTTGGAAAGAGTAATTTCATAAGTAGTTTCACATTATGTTTGCTCACTTAAGCCGCACTGCAGGCAGTACAAATGAGTATTTGTTGGATACATGATGGAGTGAAATGACTTAGTGATTGAAAGAAAGGAAAAGAAAAATGGCCTATGCAATTCATTTCTCCAATCCCTTCTTCCAAGCTTTCAAATGTCAAAACAAACACTTTCATTATAAAAGTTAAGACAGTATGTGAAATAATTGTTTCAGGGCTCTTTTTATTCATCCTTTATTCTTAACGCTCAATAGTACAATAGAAAAGCATAAAAATGTTTCCAAATTATTTCCAGACATGAGTCAATGGAGCATCCATTGTTGAAACAATGGCATGGAAATGAAGGAAATAGCTTTAAAAAGAAAAATAGAGCTAAGGCAATAATTATACTAGTAGGGGCAGCCAAAGTCTCAAAAATGGTTGGTTATGGCTGTCCTGGAGCAAGGCTCTGCAGTTAGGGAATGTGGCTTCCCATCTGAGCTTTAGATGTTCTCTCAGACAACAGTTTTCAGAGATCCTGCTGGGTGGTTATCCACTAGATACAGCTCCTAGCTTTGGAGAGTTTGTGGCAAGAGGCAAGGACAATATTTGACTTCAGGTGGTGACGTGGTGGCCATTACTATAGACCCCTTTGAAAACCAGCATGACTCTTGGCTATTGCCACTTACACAGTATGTCAGGACATCAATTGGTCCCTAGTGAAGGGCAAGTGATCCTCCTCCCACACACCTTGCTATCTGAAAGTGAAAGACTTTAAAAGGTGAACCTTCAAGACACAGATCTCTAAATGGCAAGTCAGTGGCGGAAACCTGAGGACTCTTTGAAACCATCGAAGATGGGGCATGAGATAAATTACCAGCTTTCCAAGCCTCTAAGGAGGAGATAATAATATCTACTTTATGTTGAGAGGAATATTACCTAGAACATTATATATAAGGCTTATGCAGGTACCTGGATTACAGCGCACACACTCACACACACACACACTCCTTTTTCTCCTTCCTCTTCCTCTTCCTCTTCCTCTTCCTCTTCTTCTTCTTCTTCTTCTTCTTCTTCTTCTTCTTCTTCTTCTTCTGTCTTTCAAGACAGAGTTTCTCTGTGTAGCCTTGACTGCCCTTAAACTCACTCTGCAGACCAAGCTGGCCTCGAACTCAGAGATCCTCCTGCCTCTACCTCTGCCTCTGCCTCCTGATTTTTAGGATCAAAGGCACCACCACTGCCCAGTGGCCACCCATCATTCTTGATGCTTAAATGTCCACCACCACCCAGCAGCCACCCATCATTCTTGAGGCTTAAACAGCAACTGAAAAGGCAGAAGCCAGTCTAGGGAACCTTGTTTCCTCAGTTGATAGTGGCTTCAACATCTCAATATGGATAGGAAGTCAAGGCCCTTTCTATGGCATTGAAATTCGCAGTAGGGGCTGCTGCCTTAGCCTTTTAAGGCCATAGCCATTTATGGAGTGGGAATTGAGAATTCCTGTGCCTCTAGGGCTTCCAAAACAATGGTCGAATAGGCCCACAGAGACAGCTCATGTCCTGTTCCAAGCTAGTCAGCCCAAGCAATTTCAAGATCACCGCTTACTAAGCCTCTTTCCTGTTCTGTCTGGGACCTCTTTTAGGACATCTTTGTTCAGCAATTGGAACTGAATGAGCATTTCCAATTACTTTGCAATTTTTTGGAGTGGAAGAGATTCAACAAAAATAATATCTTTAATTTATCAATACCTGTCTATCAGAGTTAGAAATGCACATAACCGGGGCTGGGGAAATGACCCAGTAGTTAAGAATACTGGGGTTTCTTTGATTCCCAGCATCCACATGGTGGCTCAAATCAACCTGTAACTCCAATCTTGGGGAATCAAATGTCCTTCCTATTCTGGCCTCCATGGGACTGTGAACGTGGTTCAGAGACACACATGCAGGTAAAATATCCACACATATATATATGTGTGTGTGTGTGTGTGTGTTTAATATATATAAATATAATGTGTGTGTTTCATATATATTTAATATGTCAGTGTTTATATTTGTAAATAAATTTGATAAAAGGAAAAAGAATGCTTATAACCTATCTGACCATGATGGCATATGTCTATAATCCTAGTATTCAGGAAGTGGAGACAGGAGGTCAGGAATTTGAGACCATCAAGCTAGCCTAATGTCTTAGTTAGGGTTTCCATTGCTGTGAAGACACATCATGAACATGGCAACTCTTATAAAAGATAATATTTAATTGGGGCTAGTTTACAGTTTCAGGGGCTTAGTCTATTATCATCCTGATGGGAAGCATGGCAGCATACAGGCCAATATGGTGCTTAGAGTTCTACATTTGATCCATAGGTAGCAGAAGGAGACTGTGTTACACACTAGGCAGAGCTTGAACATATATGAAATCTCAAATCCCAACTTCACAGTGACACATTTCCTCCAACAAAGGCAGACATACTCCAACAAGGATGCACTTAAGTTGCTCACAGGTTGCAGCAGTTCTTCAGTAAGGAAACAGAGCCATTTCTAAGCCACAAACACTCAGATATACACATACACACACAAAGAGACACATACACAGACACACATGCACATACATACACAGATACACACAGACACACACAGATGCACATCCAGACCACACAAAGAGACACACATACAGACACACAGATACACAGAGAGACCACACAAATACATACACACAGACATACATGCACAAGGACACAAACACAAGCATACATACCAACACACATAGAGAGATAGACACACATACACAGGGAAAATCCTGCCACACAGACATACACACAAACACACAGAGATACACAGTAGTTGGTTCATCTCCATGCTTATTGTGGCTAATTATACAAAGCAGTTCTGACTTTTATTGTGATTGGTTTCCAAGAACATCAAAAGCACTGAACATAATAGAATATGCAAGGAACCCTGGCACAAGAAAGTTTCCTAGTAACAGTAGTAGCAGCATATAAGAAAGTGTCCTTGTAACAATATAACAATAGTATAAACCACTGGCTAGACAGGCCGCAGTTACCCAGGCTTTAACAATATTGCCAAAGTTAACATGAGACCAAGAGAGCAATTCAGAAGCTAAGAGAGAGAAGCCAGATTGAAACAGTCAGCTTGGTGAGAACTTTGATCCAGAACAACTGAGTTGAACTAGCCAGTCAGAGATCTGAAAGAACTGGGAAGGAGTGAGCTTATTCAGAAGTGAGTCTCAGAAGCTGAAAATATTCTAAGCCTAGATTAGATTGTACCTAGGGCCGATGATTCTAGGAATAGGCCTCGATTAACAAATGGAGGTAGCAACCCTGATAGATGACAATTACTTCAGGTGTTACTTTTAGATCTATCACCCAACGTGGGGCAGGAAACCAAGACCCTGGGATTAAGAGTCCTATGCTCTACTGACTCTTTCTTTCTTATGTAGGGGGAGAGGAGTTGAAAGAAAAAAGGGGGGGGGATATAGGAATATTAAAGAAGTAATAGAAAAGGGAGTAGATTATTGAATTTACTCTTAAACCAAAAAGTTTTATAGCCAATAATGAAACATTGGTATAGATCTTTGTAAATTGATACATATTTAAGTTATATTTGGTTACATTGGTATAGAGCTTTGTATATTGATGCAAATTTAATAGTATATTTTACTACAACATAATATAGTATTGTACCTATGTAATTCATTTAAAAATATAATGTTAAGTTCTAGTCCTTGATAGCTAATATTACTGTTTATGATAATTAAGAAATGCAAATTATCATCAGACAATGGTCACCTTAGATACTAGTTTAGTTAATTACAAAAATATGTTTCCTAGATTGAGCAGACAGTAAATAACTAGAAACAAACAATTCAGATATATTATAGCTAGATGGTCTTCAAAAACATCAAAGATATACAGAATATGGTATTTAAAATATTTTATTAAATTAAAGCCTCTTTTTTTGACAATGAGACAGTTCTGCTCCTGGCAGCACCTCCATTCCATTTCAATGATGTCAATGATGTGCACCAAAGAACCTTCACATAGAGTTTGCTTCATATGTAGCAAGCTAGCCACTGAGCAAGAAAGTGCTCTTACCTCAACTGCAGATAAAATGCTTTTCAAATTGGACAAACTGGACACAGGAAAGTCTACTGTTGAGCTTTGCAAAGACAAAGTAGGCAAGTTCTTCATAATTCCTGCTTCACAGTAAAGGTCTGTCAGATATTCTGGGCCAGAAGGGTGAAGATAATGTGCCAATGTTTTAGAGAAATTCTAGGAGACTGTTCAGGCAGCCAACTTTCTCTGTCATTTCTTTAGTTTTGGAAGCTGCTTGCCTGTGCTTCCTGCATACTTAGGTAATATTTATTCCTTCTCAGGTCTCTGATGGGGTTGAAGACCAGATAGTAGTAGTTTCACAATTAAGCTTAAATTGTTTAGGATTTAAAAGGATGTTTTTAGATCTAAGAAAATAGTAATACAAGTTGTTAGTTATATCAGTTATTAATAACCTATATTTTAGTAGTAATACAGGTTATTAGCTATATAGTTATATAATATATATGAGTTACATATAGGTATATAGTATATCCAAGTCATATAAAAATTATTTAGGTACAAAACTCAAAACTTATCAAGATAGGGTAGATATTAGAGTACTTTACCAAAAACTTACCAAACAGACTGGACATTGTAAATTTAATTCCTACTTAATAATTTTCATCAATGCTTCATATTTGTTATATGTCATTTATTATTGTAAGAGAAAGAACCTTTTCTTTTAGAAAAAAGGGGGAAATGTTGGGGGTTCCTCTGGTGCTATGTATACAAAGGCTAAATTCTGAACCTCTAGATCTGGTTGTCCCCTGGCAAGTGAATTCGACAATTTACACTGGCCTTTGTTGTGTAAACCTCGCTCTCAATTTAAAGCTATTGGTTAATAAAAGTGGCTACATTCAATTACTGGGGAGAATAGAAGTAGGCAAGGGTTCAGTTACTGGGCTGGGGGTTGAAGATAGGGACCACTGGGACAGAGTCCAGGGACATCTTGAGAAAACAGTTCCAGCAGAGAAAGCCATAAAATGCAAGTAATCTCTGGGATTTGGGCTGAGAAGAAGCCAGATTAGTACAGAGGATTAAAATAGAGTAATACTGCTCAGTTGTTGTGCCTTTAAAGCATGTTAAATAAATATAATGGTCCAGTATTAATTATTTGCTAGCTAGCTGGGTAAGAGGAAAATTGTAACAAAATTATTAAAAAGCCACTAACACCACTGTGTTCAGTGTAGTTCCCAATGAGGTTTACAATGAGGGTACTCAGCAAGATGTGGACAGAATATAGACTAGGACCTAGGACAAGGATGGAAACAGGAGGGAGATGTTGATAGCTGTGGACTTTGAGATACAAACTTTAGGAACTGGAGAAATGGTTTAGGGGTTAAGAGCACTGGCTGCTATTCCAGAGATCCCAGGCTCAATCCCCAGCAACCACATGGTGGCTCATAATCACCTGTAACTCCAGTTCCAGGGGATCTGACTCTCTTCTGGCCTCTCTGGGCACTAGACACCCTGCTGGTGCACAGACATACATGAACATCCAGATAAATAAATACTCAATAAAAAGAAAATACAGATGTTAATGTGGTATTTTCCCAAAGCCTCTAATCTGTTGCTTGGCTTTGGAGACTGGCTAAAGTAATAAAGGAAACAGGTAATGTTGGCCAGGAAAGGCTATGCTATGCTGGGTGCAAGGTTCATAAAGACCAATAAAAGCCAGCCTTAGTAGTTCACAGTGACTGGCAGACCCATACCAGGCAATAGCGGGTTAGTGTGATTGGTGCCATGATACGGTATTCTGGAACCCTGACGAGGAACTGCAGAGACTTTCTGGAAGAAGTAATATAAAAGCTAGGTCTGAAAGTTTGACAAGCACGTGGCCATCTTTTTTTCTTTCATGCAATGTTTCTATCTGGTCATTGTGGTTCACAGATCAAACAGATATGTAATCGTGTCAGCTTTCCATGACCACCACACAGAAAGTAGACCTCTGTTTTCAAGCAGTTTATTTTTTTCAATGTGCTTCCTGGTGGCTGGTCCCCTTCTACATTTTCCTACATGCTTGTTGTGTGACCTCCTTCTGAGTCTGGACTCATTGGTATATATATATATTTTTTTTACAGCTGCATCCCTTGGTCCTGCAGCGAAACCTAGCACTTGTGGAATGAACAGCTTGCTAAGAAGAGGGCATATCCAGGATGCAGTGGTCAATCAATGGAAAGATTTCTGGCTTTGAGGCTTGTATGAGGGTAGATGAGGGGCTGAGCAGGAGGATAACAAATATGAACAACGCTCTGGAGAAGCTTGGGAAGAGGGCAGAGGAACAAGTAGGAGTTATAAGGGATATGTATCCATGGAGAGGTACATCAGTGTCTATTAGGAATAGAATGTTTTAGACTGAAGGTTAGTAGCTCATGGAAACCATAGACAGAAGAGGACATTGGGACTGAATCCTTCCGGGAAGAGGGAGGGAGAGGGTCCCAGAGACCTTGTGAAATCATCGTCCAACAGTGCAAAGCGTTTGCTCTGCATATTCAGAGGAAGAGAAAGGGGCCAGTTTTTGGCACCTTTGCACTGGGTGGGAAATGTTCGGGAAGATGGGGTAGCCTTACTTCTTCCTGCCGCTGTCGGAGGTGTCAGAAGTGGGAAGAGAGGAAAGATGGAGCCAGAAGAGGCCAAAGGGTAGAGAGAAGAAAGATGACAAGGGACTAGAGGAAACGTAATGAAACAAACAACGCAGAAGGTGAGTGAACAGCAGTCTCAGCTGTAGAGAGATGTCACAGCCTCAAGTGGTCCCAAGATCTAAAGGAACTAAGATGGAGACCTTGAGGATGACTGAAGAGAGCAGATGAGAACGCATTACACACATCTCCCTAGAGTTAAGAGAGCTGGAAAGCAGAGAGGTAGAAGTGAGCTCCTAGGTATGAGAGAGACTGAGACTGCCAAGGAGCCATATGGGTCCCTGTGTACCTTGGTGGGCAGCACAAAGAGTGGCCAAGGGGAGAAGTAGATACAAGTACATCACTCTCAGGGTAGAACTAGGCTCAGTGAAGGCAGCGTGTGTGTGTGTGTGTGCGCGCGCGTGTGCGTGAGTGCGTGCGTGTGTGAGTGTGTGTGTGTGTGTGTGTGTGTGTGTGTGTGTGTGTGTGAGCGCGTTCTCCTGAGTCTGCTCCTGGAAGTAGTGGCTGGCCTCCAGGTTATCAGGGTTCCTTCTGAAAGTCTGTAGGCACTGTCTTGGCCCACCAGCATCTCCAGGCTGTTGGCAGAACTCTGTGCTGATTCCTGGGGAAACAGACATCGGAAAGCATCTGGAGACAAGGAATCAGCGAACTGCTGTCCAGTCTAGAAGGGCCCAGGCCTCTATCCTAGGTTGACTTTGGACACAAATCTAGAAGCCCCCGGATCTTGCCTCCTCACTATACCATCTCGGTTCCTTGGAGTTTTCCAGGTTCCTTCTCTGAAAGGCAGGCATTCTTTGCCTGGGACGCATACCCAAGAACGTCTCCTGAAGCACAGATTAATGACAAGAAACTGTAGAACTCCAGATTTTTGAGGGGACCTCGGAGGATACAGATGGCCTGGGCGTGTTCCACCGCCAGAGGACGTCTGTAGCCCTGCGGGCGGTCCGGAGCCTGAGTTGGTAGGGTGGGGACCGCGCTCTGCAAGAGGTGGCCCGCCCGCAGGGCTCTGAGGCCTGGCGGGGGCGGGGCGAGGCCCGTGGAGGCGGGGGCAGGAGTCCGCCAGGCGGGGCGGGGGTGGGCGCCCTGCTCCCCCTCCCGCCCTCCCTCCTTCCTTTTCTTTCTTTCTTTCTTTCTTCTTTTTTTTTTTTTTCTCGGCTTCTAGCTCTCTTTCTTTGCCTGGGCAGCTGGCTGAGGGGGCGGGCCTTGCAGTCTTTGTTGCCGGAGGAGCGAGTGCAGCTGCCCCGCGGCTAGAGTCAGGACCCGGACCTTGGGAAGAGTTTAAAGCCAGGCATGTCCTGAGTCGGACCCAGGCCCGGCTGGGACGCAAACGCGCAGACGAAGGCGTGCACAAGGGGTCGTCCTGCGGCCACCCCGTCCTGGCCATGCACCGTGGTCCGAGTCTCCTCCTGATCCTGTGCGCTCTGGCGCCCCACGTCCTGGGACCTGCATCAGGTGGGTGGCTGAGCCTTTGGGACCCTCCTGACCCTGCCATCCTTCCTGCAACCCCAGCGGCTTCTCTGTGCACCCCGCACAGGACTGACTTACCCTGAGATTAGGGATCAGCCGGGGTCGTGTTGGCAGCTGAGAAGTTGCACCCACCGGGAGCCATCCTTCAGTTGTCCACTCAGCTGGCATCCGGGACTTGCCCCTGGAGTGAGCTTGCACTCTTCGGGTTTCTGCTTCCCTGCTGCGCGTGCAGCGCTGAGTGCATCTCTCCGGGGAGAGCGTTGCTCCGAGTGGGCTGGATGATTCGCGAGAGTCACGGCTCCTTACACTCTCCTTCGGGTGACTCTCCTGGAAAGCAAACTAGCCAGGACAATGTTGGGGACAGCGCCAGGTCGCAGGTCTACTGGGGTCTACCGCCTCTCTTCCCAGCTTGGCGGGCGCGGGGGTCCGGGTCCTCATCGCCCTTGCATTTCCTGCCTCCCCCTCCCCCAAGTGTTCAAGGGAGGAGAATGGGGAGCCGGAGCTTCTTCCTGCGCCCTGGGTTAACACTCCCAGCCCCGCCCGGCCGGCCGGCCTCAGACGAGCCTCTGGCCAGCATCCAGGCTCTTGTTTGGCCGCGACCTGAGTTACAGCGCGCTTCTGGAGAGTCCGGAGCAACCAGCCTGGGACTCTGAGAGTCAGGGATGTGGGACACCTCAGAGCCTGTGTTTAGGAAGCTCCAGGTCAAATGGGGGCTGGTCACATATCTGCAGGTGAGGGATTTAAGGATGTGACAGGGGTGAAGGAACTAGAGGGATGGATGAACTCTGAGTGAGTTGGACCAATATGGATGGGGTAGGAGTAACCTCAAGGAAAATCTGCCCTAGGCCGGATTAGGACACTTGCCTTTCTAGTGAAGATACTGTAGCTGTAGGGCTGGATGTCAGGAACATTTAAACCACTGAGGGGTGTAGCTGAGGAAAGCAGCATTTGGGGATTAATCTAACAGTAACATTCAAGAAGGCTGGGTGTGTGCATGTGTAAGTGAGTACCTGCTAGGACCTAGTTTTACTCACCCTTATTTCTCATCATCTGTTACAGAACTGCAAGGCAGCTGACATGTAGCAAGCGTTCTTCTATGGATATGGAAACAGGTGCAAAGACTAGTGTGAACTGTCAGAGAGGGCAGTGGAAAGAGCAGAAACAGCCCCTGGGCCTGGGCCCTTGGAAGGTTTATGTGGTCGGGAGAGGTCCACCTATTAGGATTTTTATGAGGCCCGAAATACTGAAGATCAGTTGCTTATGACTGGGTAGTAACTGCCATGTATTGGCCGTTATCTTTATTACTCTGTCAGATAGACGCCATAGGATTTCTCATCTTTGATGAGTCCCACTTTTTGGATTTGTTACCTGGGGTGCCAGCTGGCCTGTCACCTTCCCTTCACTAATCTACGTACTGCTGCCCACCAGGGTAGAGTGTGTGTGTCTGGAATCCTTTTAGATATGTAGTGTGGAGCCCTCCTGTTTCTGGTCTCAGGATTTCTGACTCTGAGGTTGTGGACATCTTTGTCTTTTTTTCTGAGTGTGGACACTTGCCACTTAA
Organism: Rhynchomys soricoides; assembly: GCA_019843965.1. Taxonomy (NCBI): domain Eukaryota; kingdom Metazoa; phylum Chordata; class Mammalia; order Rodentia; family Muridae; genus Rhynchomys; species Rhynchomys soricoides. Next base: position 5,103,647 of record JADRCH010000056.1, on the reverse strand, counting down.
TGGAACACTGAGGAACTTGTTGTAGGCTTAGGTTTTAGGAACATTCCTACTAATTTTTTTCTCAAGGTCTTTGGGGTTGCCCAGTTTGGTTATGACCCCCCACCCACACCCCTTGTGTTTTCCTCTGCATTGCCCTGAGTATATGTACTTCTGCAGGTCATTTGAAGGACTGGATTGTAATTTAGGCTCTCGATAGGGAGGTGAGGGTTAGCACAATGTTGGCATTTCTCTGGCAGAAGCTCTGAAGTGAGAGTTGTCACCTAGGGGTGGTATGTAGAGTCTTTATCACAGGAGTGTGTGCTATGTGGCAGGAGCTCAGTCATATCAAGGCAGACCTGACCTGGCAGAACACTTTGCCATGAGCCACTGGCACTCTGTTGGGTGGTGCCAGCTGTTATTCCAAGGGAATTTGAACTCTAATCTCTGTTCCTGTGTAGGTCCCCACTTGTGAATGTATTTGAACCTGCAATTATCCTTTATTGCCACTAGGTGTTGATGGTTTCAGGTGCTAAAGTCTCTACCAGTGTCTTCTGATAGGCATGACTGAGAATCACTCATCTTTTAATTCACTGTGCTTATCTTTTGATGAGGTTTAAGGCTAAGGAGATGACTCAGTTCGTACGGCATATGCTGAACAAGTCTGAGGATCCGAGGTTTACAATGGGCTGTCTCTGATGAAGATCTCTTCATCCTGGTCCATTCCAGTCTAAGCAAGGGGCATCTCCTTCCTTTGCTTGGACTTTCTGTATACTGTGCCAGGGTCAGAGATTGTGGATGCCTTGTGCCAACCTCTCTATTTGATGAGGGTAGAGTAGTGTCTTTTGCATTTCCCTGGACTTTGGAACACCAAATGCTCCCAGTTAGTATCCAGGGCATACACCAGGTGCCATGAACCCAGCATTTCATAACAGAAATGAGCAAACAAGGCTGGTAGAAAGACAGAGTTGTATAAACAATGGGCTCTTGGCCTGTTTATTGCTTTTTCCACTTTGATTAGAGATGAAGTTTTTTACTGAGTGAAAGAAAATACGTGTATGATTCTGAACAGGCAGCCTGTCTATACCCAGACTCAGTGTTGGCCACAATAGTAAGTAGTGGGGACAGAGTCAGGTGGGGAACACAGATTTCAAAGGAGGATTCACTGCTTTTCTCCAGTTACTTTTGACAGGTAGGAATTTAGGTCTGATGTGTGTAGATAACCAGACTTCAAGGAAGGCTTTGAATTGAAATTGTGGTGTGTGTGTGTGTGTGTGTGTGTGTGTGTAAAGATCATATCATTTTTAAACATTAGAAATTAACTAATTTTTTCCAATATATGTGCCAATAAATAGAACAGGCCTGCAGTCTATGGTCATGGGGTGGTAGTCTCAAATACTCTTATTAGGATGCCAGGGCAGCAAGCATGCTAACCTCTGAAAGGATCCGATTAGAACCCCTGGGAAGGCATGATTACACAGACTATACATCTTGGGACCCTAAAGCCCCAAACCTACAGAATAGTAGTCTGTGCGTTAGGTCTTATGTGCCTGTAGCTTTTCAAAGCTCTGTGGGTACCACTGAAGGTCAGTCAGTCAGCCAAGTTCACTCCCAGTGGGAGATTTCTATCCTTCCTCACAGTTCAGTTCCCTGAAGCTTTTGGGGAGAGAAAAAGCTTCCTCATCCTCCTTTGCGGAGATGCTGATTCAGGGAGTCTGGGATGGGGCCTGGGAAATTGTTTTTAAGAAATTCTTGTCCAGGAAGTCTGGGAACTCTTTGCACTTCCCACCCCCTGAAGTTCATTGATTGGAAAGACTTGCTCAGAGCCACACAACGATTCTTCCCAGCTCACTTGTCCTGTGACTCTCAGAGAGGTCAGGGCAGCCATGGGCAGAGAGCCATGTCTTGAGTAGGGATGAACCACTGGCATGTGAGTGGCACCCTGTGTGAGTTTTGGCAGCAGGTGGAGGGAGGGTTTGGTTCTGTAACACAGAGGCCAAGCCTCTGAGTAGGCTTAGTCTCCCAACTTGGCAGGTGGCAGCAAAGAGTTCAGGATTTATCTGCAGGACTGTTGGACCAGAACATTGCTCTGGGCTTGAGGGGTCAGGTATCTGGCTGAAAACCTCAGTGAATCAGAGCAGCAAGTTTCCTAGCTGTGCCTGGAGTCTAGGAACTGTGGAGAGGGAAAGGGCTAGGGGACAGAGGAAGAGCAGGGGACTCCCAGCACCAGTGTAGGTAGGTGTACAGAAAAACATTGTTTTTTGAGAGTCTTAAATAACTCAGCCTGGACTCACACTCTGTATGCAGCTAAGGATGACCTTGAATCTCTGATCCTTATTTCTCCCACCCCAAATGCTGGAATTAAAGTGTTTGCCATCAGTTTTGCAAAGCTGGTGATTACACTCAGGCTTACACAATCATATGTGTGCTATCCATCACTCTACTGTCTGAGCCGGTTCCCTGAGATTCCTTCTGAAGACTAGCTATGGACTTCTAGGAAACTTGTCTAATCAAATTCTTTATATTGATGAGAGTATAGATGGATATCACTGAAGAGAAGCCATTTGGGAAACGGGGTCAAGTCTTCATTCTCTCACTCTCAGTTTGTGGCTTTAGCTTACTCTACCTTTCTGAGCCCTCATTTGCCCTCTGACCTGGAAGGCAGTCTGATATACCTTATTCTTAGTGCCCTAACCTAGAGTCTTCCACCTGAGGGACCACAAATCCCAAGAAGCAATGAACCTGGATTGGAAAATATTACACTCACAACTTTTATAACCTCAAGTGATAGCGTTTTTCTTTAATTATGAATAAGACTAACACAATTTATGAAGTACAAATATCTAATTATGAACATTAACAATGAATCCCAATGTTAATGCATATGTGTGGAGACCAGAGGACAACATCAGGTATCATCTTTATGAATGACATTCACCTCCATTGAGATCATTTGCCCTGAGCTAGCCAATTTAGCTAGAATGGCTGGCCACGGCATCCCAGGGATCCCCACCCTCCAGCTCCCTAGTGCTAGGATTACCTAGTGTGCATCTCCTGGCCTGACTGACCTATCTTCCCTGACCCTACAAGTTCATTTTTTTCTTAACTTAAAAACGTTAATTTTATTTTGTGTATGCTAAGTGTATGCATGTGTACCACATGTGTATAGGGGACTGAGGGGGACAGAAGAGAATATTAAATCCCCTGAAACTGAAGCCACAGGTATTTGTGACCTGCCATGTGTGTGCTGGGAACTGAACCCAGGTCCTCTGCAAGGAATTATATGTCTTAACCACTGACCCTTTTCTTTAGCCCTACAAATAATTGTTTTGCCTGATGCAGAAACTTTGAAGCAACCTTTTGCTCATCACTACTTCAAAATCACCATAGTTGCTAGTGTGGCCATTAGACCTTGCTTAATGACTCAGTGACCACACAGTTCTGCACGCCACCTTCAACATTATTTTTGAGAGTTGTAATTCCATATGGTGGACTTTTTTCCTTGTATCTTAGGCATTTACAAATGTTTATCTAAAAAGGGATGCATGGAAAACAAACAAACAAACAAATGACATGAAGAATGTTTTTCCTTGACAGTCTAAGGGTGATAGAGTGATTTCCAAACCCTAAGGACTTAAGCTGCATCTTCAGACTTTCTTCAGTTCATGAGCTCTTGCTTCACAAGGACTCTTTCAAAGAAAGAAGTCAAGGGTGCTCCACTGAGACAGGGGTAGAGAGGCACCAGAGGGCCCCATCTGGATGGTCCTCCTTCCTAACCCAGAAGGGCAACAGATATTTGCATATCCCGCAGGCATCTGAGCGACACACCCCACCAGGCTAGTAACAATCCCAATAATGTCTGCTGAGTCTAGTGGGCCAGGCACTGCTGTGTGTAGGTGGCTTAGTGTGCTGAATCATCAGAAGAGTCCCTGAAATGTAAGTTCTATTGTTATTCCATTCTACACATTCATTCAACAAATATTTCCTGAAAAACAACGGTGTTCTGAACACTTCTAGCACTTAACTTCTTCAACAAACAATATGAAGATTTTTTACCTTCCTAGAAGTGACTTTGGGAAGAGAGAGGAAACAAAGGGACACATAACAAACATGTTAAGTGACAGGGTGTGTCGTTGCTGTGGGGGGAAATAAAGCAGGGAAGGGGGACAGAGAAAACCAGTGAGTCACAATACTAAAATAAAACGACCAAGAGAGGCCTCGCCTCATGGAGAGATGTTTGAGCAAGGGCTTTAAGGAGGTTATCCTGCGTGAACCATGTTAGAAACAGACACAATGCAAGAAGTTACATCAAATTTGTTGGCTGTAATTCACTGAGTATTCCTTACTTGAATCATGTGGTACTCATAGTCATCAGCAAACAGGTTTGGCGTGTGTGTGTGTGTGTGTGTGTGTGTGTGTGTGTGTATGTGGTGGATGTGTACCTGATAATGTATGTGTGTACACATTTCTGTGTATTCATGTATGTGGAGGTCACAGGTAGATATTGTCTTTCCTCAGTTGCTCTCCACTTAACTTTCGAGGAAGAGTTTTTTACTGATGGTGAAGCTTGTTGATTCACCTAGTCAGGCCAATGACCTTCAGAGACCTGCCTGTCCTCATACGGCTTTCCTCAGAGTTGGGGTTACAGGTATGTACCACTGCACTCAGCTTTTTCTGCACAAGAGCATCCAGACTCTTGTTCTGGGGATTCACACTCTTGTGCAGTGGTCTTCTCACCAGCTGAGCCTTCTCTCCAGCTTTCAGTAAACAGGTTATTTTATTTTTATTATTTTTGAAATCTCTCTCTCTCTCTCTCTCTCTCTCTCTCTCTCTCTCTCTCTCTCTGTGAGTGTGTGTGTGTGTGTGTGTGTGTGTGTGTGTGTGTAGCATATGTGTATGTGTATACATGTGCAGAAGTCAGGGAGGTCAACTTTTGGTGTTATCTTTAAGACTTCTGTCTACCTCCTTTGAGATAGAGTCTCACTGATTTGACTTGAATGGCTGGCTTGTCAGGAAGCCTATGGATTTTTTTGTCTGCCTACCCCAGTTCTGGGATTACAAATACATGTCACCACACCTGATGTTTTAAACCATGGTTGTGAGGATTGAACTCCGGTTCTTGTGCTTGCATAGTAAGCACTTTACCCACTGAACCATCCATCCTAGCTCCTAGTCTCATCTTAATTACCAATATTAACTCTCAATGGCACATTATCCTCCACACAGTACTATATAAATGTTACAGAATGGGTTAAAGAGGCAGTCAGCTTCAAAGCAGCACCAAATAAGTTTTATGAACTGCAAGTCACAGAGCTGTTGGGGCAAATGCAGGTCCAGGTGGCAACAGTTTTGAGTGTCAGTTTTAAGTGGGTCATATGTCCCCGACAGAAAAAACTGCTTGAACTGAATCCTCAGAACAGATGAAGGTTCCTCACAGTGACAGCATTCCAGGACAAGGCTCATGATGGTAGGTCAGTGTGCCTGCCATGTTCAATCTTGGGGCTCCTTTAAAGTACAAAATGAGAAGCTTCCATCTGGTGTGACAAACTCCCACAACTGGTGTTTCTGGTATTACTTTGATGTATTTACATGTGTCTTTCCATAGTGGCACAAATAAGTTATCAGTTCTCAAAATGCTGGCAATAGCAATTGTTGACTTGTATGAACAGCAGGTAGAGTCATTCTACCTTGTCACGTGTACTCTTGGTGTGACTCTTGGTGAAGACTGTTACTAACTGAGGACCGGGTTCGACTTGAAAGCTGCTGTTCTGACAACATCATACCTCAGAGCAGAGGTGAAGGAAGTTGGTGGAAGACGGAGGGAAGGTTGTTCAGACATAGCGAACAACAATGCAAAATCCTGAGGTGGGGACACATCTGGTTTGCTGAGGAACATTATGAGGATGGGAGGTCCAGCAGAGGGAAGTTGGAGATGAGATTGGAGAGGCCTCCTTGTCTAGAGCCTTGTGAGCCACTGCTATAATATTGTGCTGTGCTCTAAGTAGGACGGGGGGGGGGGGGGGGCGTAGCAGCAGTGTCATGAACAGAGTTACGGTCATGGCTCCTTCTGTTGAGAATGAGTTGATGAAGGGTTCCTGAGGTATAAGCCCAGAGATAGATGGGATAAGGAGTTACTGTTGGAGTTCAGATGGAGAAACTGAGGCATCAAGTGATGAAATGGTAGGGCTGATAAAAAGCATGGGGAAGAGTTTGGTTTTGTTTTTCTGACACGGGGCATTGTTATGTAGTGAGGGATGCCCTCCTACTCAATATAGGGTCCCAGTCTTCTCAAATTCCTGCATGCTGGAATTACAAGCTTTCCTCACCATGCTTAGCCACAGTAGGAATTTGCGTCTAGGTATCCTGCCATCTTTTAGCTGTCCCTTCTCTAGTTCCTGGTGATTAGAACCCTGAGTCTGCCTTGGACCTAAATGTTACTTTCTCTCTGTAGGTCTTGCAACCGAGGGCCGGGCAGGTTTGGACATCGTGCACCCGGTTCGAGTGGATGCTGGAGGCTCCTTCCTGTCCTATGAGCTGTGGCCACGGGTGCTGCGCAAGCGAGATGTATCTGCTACGCAGGCTTCGTCTGCTTTCTACCAGCTACAGTACCAAGGGCGGGAGTTGCTTTTCAACTTGACCACCAACCCTTATCTCCTGGCTCCTGGCTTTGTGAGTGAGATCCGACGTCACAGCAGCCTAGGCCATGTGCACATCCAAACCAGTGCCCCAACCTGCCATTTGCTTGGTGATGTCCAAGACCCAGAGCTGGAAGGTGGCTTTGCAGCCATCAGTGCCTGTGATGGCCTAGTGAGTTCTCTGGGATGCTCGTGGGGGAGGGCTGGGGTTGGTGTGACATTGATGTGACATTGACTCTGTCTGAGGGCTTTGCTCAGTATACCTTTCCTCTGTCAGCTCTGTACTCATGAAGGGAACAGAAATGACAGTGTAGACTTCCTTATTCTGAAAGACAGAAAGCTTGAGTTTTATGTGCGTCAGAATCCTGTTTGCCTTGGTTGGGCAACTCACTCTATAGACCACTCTGTCCTTGAATTCAGAGAACCTCGTGCTTCTGCCTTCTGAGTGCTAGGATTAAAGACGTGCACCACTCTAGTGGTGCACTTGACGTGGCCTGGCTTTGCTTGTTTGTTATGGGATCCAATTCTTAAAGTTCTGAAAATGTTCTGGGTAGGAAGGAAGCTGCAACTCCACCCCACGTGGAACAGAGTTTGCAGAGGCTAAGTAAGCACTTGGCCCCCTTTCCCCTGGGGTGCCAGTTATGAATGATTCTAGGCAGTCTCACGTATGAGCTGAACCCTTTGTCTTTTAGCCTGCAGCCCAGCCTAGAGAGCCCAGAAATCCCTCTCTTCCTACCTCTGCTAGCCTCTTAGACAGTTCCTAATTGCCTGTGGGAATCTACTACCCAAAGGCTAAAGTGCCTCTGATCTAGGATCTAGGCAGCATTCATTTGCTTTCTGCACTGTCAAGCGCCCGAGGGTATATAGCAGGAATGGGGGTACACAGACACAGCCATCCACTGCTTCCAAAGGGCTTTCGCCATAATGGCTTAAATGAAATCCATGAGACCAGCAACAAAGGGCACGCACACTAAGCTGCACAGTGCCTAGGCCTGAGAGGCCCATCAGTACAGTAATCTGTTCTGGTTTAGGAGCCTGTGCCTGCTTCTTAAGTGCAGTTTCTCTTATTGAGCCTGAATGGCAGGTGAGCAGAGGAGATCTTCCCATTCTACAGATGAGGAAACAGGTTCAGGCAGACCTTGCCTAAGCTCACCATTCAGGAATAGAGGCTGATTCAAAGCCCCTTCTTTAGTCTCCAAAGCAGGTGTGTTCTCTGGTACTCTGGGTTTTTTAGCTCCATGTGACTCAAGGGGTCTAATTGGTGCTAGTGGGGAAAGTCTAAAGGGGGTAACACCTTCTTCCCTATTCGAGTCTCCAGCTTGCTAGAGAGGTGGTGGGCTGCCTGAATATGTCTCATGACTTCCCATTATCCGAATTCTATGCCAGGCAGATGTGCCCGAAGTGCTTCTGCCAGCTTCTCTTCTCTGGCCAGCTGTGGACTAAAGTAGTAGGATATCTTGGTGTGGTCATGGCAACAGGGTGGCTTGGGTGTGACAGAGCTGCTTTTGAAGTGATTCATTGCCTCAGGGAGACTGAAGAGGTGGAGGAGAAGCCATGGCCAGCTGGGAGGGGGCATGGTGGCTGGAGAAGACTAGCAGGCAAAGGAGATGCAAAACATCCCGGGGGCATGGTCATGGACCACCCGATACTGGAGTGATTTTACTGTGTAAAATGCCGTCTTGTCAGATTCCAGTACAGATCTCTTTCTCCCTCCTATGGTGTGCGCCAGGGCTGGGCCAAATCCTTGGAGATGTTTCAAAAGACTTCCAGTAAGGGCTGGAGCTTTGCTTTGAAGCCCTTGGCTGTGTAGGATGGCAACGAAAGAATTAGCAACAGCCCAGAAGGAGGGAGTTGTCCTATCTGTCTGTTGTGGGTTCACATTGGGCAGGGCAGGGGTATGTGGAAAGGCAACCATGCGCCAGCCCTCCACCGGTGACCCTGGTGAATTTTCCCAGAGAGGTGTGTTCCATCTCTCCAATGAGGACTACTTCATTGAGCCTATGGATGGAGTTCCAGCTCAGCCTGGACGTGCCCAGCCCCATGTGGTATACAAGCACCAAGGTTCTGGGAAGCAGGCCCAGAAGGATGACTCAAGGCCTTCAGGCACCTGTGGGGTGCAAGGTATGTACCTCCCTGCGGAGTTGTGTCTAGGGACTACCTGGAGACTCATGTTCTTTCTAGAAACCTCTCTGAACACCCTCATGCACAGCTTCCTTGGACTGGAGCTGTGTTTCTCAACCTATGGACCAAGACCCTTGGGTAGGTTAAACGACCTTTTCACAGGGGTCACATATCAGATATCCTGCATATCTGATATTTACATTACGATTCATAACAGTAGTAAGAATTACAGTTATGAAGTAGCAACAAAAATAATTTTATGGTTGGGGGTCACCACACATGAGGAACTTTATTGAAGGGTCACAGCAGTAGGTAGGTTGAGAACCACACGACTAGTTAAACAGACATACCATCCCAGTCCTTAATGTCCCATTAACCTGTGGCATGGGCTTGACAGTTCTACAGGCAGGACTGTCCTTCCTACTGCTACTCATCTCCCTTGTCCACGTTGCTAATTCATTTTCTTCTGCTCTATCTACATATTGCTTAAGATGTCTCTGACTCAATCATTCTTCCTCCTGTGGCTAGGCTGCACCCAGTTCCAGCAAGGAAACTGGTGAAGAGCCTTCTGCTGCTCTCTCCTGCTTCTATTGTAGACTAACCTACTTGTGTTATTAGGGCCTTACAGCTCAGTACCCACTTCCTCTCTGTCCTCCAGTGTCCCCAGAGCTGGAACACCAGCGAGAACACTGGGAACAGCAGCAGCAGAAGCGGAGGCAGCAGCGATCAATCAGCAAAGAGAAGTGGGTTGAGACCCTGGTAGTGGCTGATTCCAAGATGGTAGAGTACCACGGGCAGCCACAAGTAGAGAACTATGTGCTGACAATCATGAACATGGTGAGGTTGCTACAGTTTTTACAGGGGTGACCAGGGTGGCAGAGGAGGGGACATAAAGGGTGACATGGATAGATATACTGATGGCCTGGCTTCCAGATGGTGAACCAGACTCCAAGCATGAATGAGGTCTCCAGGCTCTGAGTGTAGAGAGAAGCAGGGCCCTAGCAGGATCCCTAAAAGGGTGATGTATTATATAGGATGCAGTCTTAGGGCTTCTTGGGTATTGAATTGCACTGTGCGTGCCCCTCCTATGCCTCAGACCATACAGAGTGCTGAGCCACTCTGCTGGGAGGAGTGAAGGTTAGGGCCACCCCAGTTCTGTGCCTGCCTAAAAGCACATTTTCTGGTTGGTTCATATGCTCTGCCCTGAACAAACCCCTCCCTGCTTTATATCAGGATCTGTGCTAAGCTGGGGACAGGCACACCTAATTAGACTAGCCCTACCTGAGACATCTACAAGCCTTACAGCTGAAAATATCTGCTCAGTTTTGGGGTCTACTAGTTGGTGACCTTAAGCAGGTCTGTGGGCTGGGGTGGACACTAACACTTTGTGGGTTGGGCACATTTGCTCTTGATTCCATCAGACAGTTGAGATTGCAGAAGATCTGGGAGGTATGGACTTAGCAAGTTGTCAGAGTTTTATTGCTGTGAAAAAACACCATGACCATGGCAACCCTTATAAAGGAAAACATTTCATTGAGACTGGCTTACAGTTCAGAGATTCAGTCCATTATTGTCATGGTGGGAAGCATGGTAGCATCCAGGCAGACATGTGCAGGAGAAGGAGCTGAGAATTCTGCATCTGGATCAGAAGGTAGCAGGAAGAGACTGAGCCGCTAGGTGTGGCTTGAGCATCTGAGACCTCAAAGCCCGCCCCCAGTGACCACTTCCTGCAACAAGGCTACACCTTCTAATAGCGTCACTCTCTACGGGGGCTGTTTTCATTTGAGCTACTACACAAGTCAATGAGGCAAGACAGAGCCAGGCAAGACATGCTCTTTAGGGAACAAAAGGCCTCTAAAGCCTTCTGCTTCTGTGGTCTCACTCTAGCCTCTTTGCTTGAGTGAGGAAGGGCAGGGCAGGGCAGGGCAGGGCAGGGCAGGGCAGGGTTGACACCCCCAAGGCCTGTTCTTCCCAAAGTCACTGCTTAAGGGCTCAGATTGAAAAAGGTTGTTGCTTGGCTAGGCACCTATGGATTCACTTTACCTCTTCTGAGTCCCAGGGGATGGAAGTGAGTGTGTGCCAAGACTTGTGCACAGTGAGACCTACTACCCAGACTTAACCGACTCCTGATCAAGCATTTTGCTCCAGGGCCCAGCAGTTTCTATTGGGTAGAGGCAGATTGGCTTTTGAATTCCCCTGTAGGTGATTAAGGGTCTGTCTCCAGCCTGAATGTGGGGTGATGGTAGCCCACACCCCACATTCAGGCTGGAGACAGACCCTTAATCACTTTATCTCCACATCTGACCTTGAGAGGATATTTACCCTCGACATTCCTCCTTTCACTGGAAAGAACAGAACCCCAGGCCCAAGAACCCTGCCTCACCTGTCCAGAGCCCAAAGAACATCTAGGGCTTAAGGGATAGCTTTTACCAGGAGCTCAATCCCCCAAACCCACATAAAAAAGCCAGATAAGGTGACACACACTTGTAATCACAGTGCTGGAGAGGCAGAAACAGGTAGATCCCTAGAAGTCACTAGCTAGCCAGCATAGATTAATCAGCAAGCTTCAAGTCAAAGAAGAAACAGTCTCAAACAAGGTGGGGGCTGGAGAGAGAGCTTAGCAGGTAAAGTCATTTTCCTTGAGTGCTTGAGCATCTGAGGTTGATGTAGGAGAGAACGGATGAACCCTTGAAGGTTGACCTCTGACCTCCTCATATGTATGTGCCAAGTGAATGTCCACATTCACATATTATATATAGGTGTGCTAATAATAAATCAAATTAAACAAGCAAGATAGTTTCTGAGGCATGATATCCAAGGTTAACCCTCTGCCTTGGCTCCCAGGATCCATTCATGTCTACTCCTTGGGAAGACTGGTCTTGGCTTCTCCAGGAGAGAACAGTCATAGCTCCATGTTAAGCAGCCGTCATTCAGAGATCTGGGCTGCTGTTGGCTTTGTGGAGGGGATGGATGGGGTCAGTATTTGTAAATAGGTCTCAAGCTATTGCCTAGAATAGACCAGAGCCCTAGGAAGCAACCTGGAAGGATTTTGTGTGTGATCTGTCACTGCTGGGTTGGGGCAGTGTGAATGCAGGTATAGAGATGTGCAGGCACTAGTGCATACATGTCCACAGTAATGTGTGCAGTTGGTATGCCCCCTGAGTGATCATGTGTGTGATCAGATGGGCATGGTCCTGGGTGCCTGGGGTGGGCACTTGGTTCCATTTCCTATATCCTAGTTGTAACCTGATTCCTCTCCCAATCCCTCTTGGGTAGGTGGCTGGACTCTTTCACGATCCAAGCATTGGGAACCCCATTCACATCAGTGTTGTGCGCCTTATCATACTGGAAGACGAGGAGGTGAGAAGTCACAGAGTCCCAAGCTGTCCCCAACAGTAAGCTCTACTGTCCTGTGCATTGAGTGCCCTAGGAAGGACAAGCAGAGGCCTCCTGGGCCTTGACAGTATTGTCTGATACTTCTTGTCCTTGAGACAGTCTTTGTCCAGTTATAGCCAGAGGGGTGGAAGCTAGGAGGCCTGGTCAATCTATCCCTTGGATCTCTGACTCCTGTCTTGGTGTGGGGGCAAACTGGGCTTATTCCCCAGAGCTCAGTATAAGTCCTGAGCCACCATTCTCCCTACCAATCCCCCCCCCCATCCCCAGAAGGACTTAAAGATCACACACCATGCCGAAGACACTCTGAAGAACTTCTGTAGGTGGCAGAAGAACATCAACATGAAGGGGGATGACCACCCACAGCACCATGACACTGCCATCCTGCTTACCCGGTACCTCATCAGGAAGGGTGGGAATACCTTAGCGGAGAGGGTTCTCATGTAATTGTCATAAGCAAAGCAGAAACACCTTGCAGCCATCCAGGCTCCCCACAATCATGCCATGTCCAGTGATGTTTAGAAAACTCAAGCAGGAAGTGGACAGAGATATAACCCAAATGTGTGTTCAGGACTCACTGGTTCTGCGTGTCTGTGAGTGTATGTGTATGCGTGTGTGCATGTGTGTGTGTGTATGTGTGCATGCATGTGTGTATGTGTATATGGTGCATGTGTGTGAGTGTGGGATGGATGAATGGTGTGTGATGTATGTGCTGTATGTTTGTGGACTGTATATGTGATGTGTGTGGCATACGTGTGGTGTGTGTAGCATGTGTAGAATGTGTGCACTCACAGTGTTGTGCTAGTCAGTTATGTAGGTTGGTGGCTAAGAGTCCATTCCAGAGCACTGGCCCTCAAAATCACTCTCATGTCATTTGTTCTCAATGACAGTTTTCTCCCTCTCTCCTACCTTCTGGGACTCTATTTTATTTTTTCCCCAACTTTTAAATGTTTTATTTATGTACACGTGTGTGTGTGTGTGTGTGTGTGTGTGTTGTGTGCACATGCACACATACACATGCATGCCACAGCACATGTACGGAGGTCAGAGGATAACCTGCAGACATTGTCTCTTACCTCCAACCATATGCTTTCCAGGGATCTAACTCAGGACACCAGGCTGGCCTCAGTACCTTTACTGTTGAGCTATCTCTGGCTCAGAGTCTGATTTTGAGTTCCACCTGAAGTTGTCTTCCCTCTACTGGGCTGGGGCAGCTAGAAGGGTAAAAAAATAGTTTGTTCTAGGCACATAGTCCCTTCTCAGGTCCCAGTGTGTGTTGTATATAACCAAAGACACTTTTCAAATGGCCATATGTGGATCTGATGTCAGAGAGAGGAGAAATTACATCCTAACTAGTCTGAGGTAGCCTGGCCTTCTCCCTGCTTGCCCTCTTGGCATTGGGCTAAGCCAGTCTGTGACCACTTCTTTCTTTACAGGAAGGATTTGTGTGCATCCATGAACCACCCCTGCGAAACCCTGGGCCTGTCTCACGTGTCTGGCTTGTGCCACCCTCAGCTCAGCTGTAGTGTCAGTGAGGATACTGGCTTGCCACTGGCCTTCACTGTGGCCCATGAGCTAGGACACAGGTAACTCAGCTGCCCTCACTGCCAGTTAGGAACCTGATTTTACCTTTCTACTCTTGAGCACCAGCCAGCAGGGATCCTGGGTCACAAAACCTGAGGGAGTAAAACAGTTTGAGATGACAGTTCCAACCACAAAGCCCCAGCATTGTCTCTGTTCCTCAACAAGATTGCTCCCCTATGATCGGGAGAGAGGCCTCCCGGAGACCCATCTGTAGCATGTCATGTGGGAGATGTGGGGATAGCCAGTCAGTGTATGGAGCCTTGGCCACCTTTCTTGCCCTCGGTACTGGCCCCTTTTCCTATTGTCACTTGCTTCCATTCCCACCTGCTCTGTGACCTGGGCAAGTGCCATGTCCTTTCTGGGCCTCTGTGGGCTCCACATAGACAGAGGAGGCTAGATGCGGTAGTGCTACCTCTGCCTGTGGCCTGTGCCCTTTGCCACCTGTGCTGGGGTTGGCGACTTGGTGAATTGGATTGTGCCAAAGTTTCATTGGCAGGCTCCCAGAGAGCTCTGTGGGCCAGAGAGTTTGGACTGGGTGACAGCCATGCCTGTATAGGTGACTCCAGTCCTCCTGGCTGTGTTACTCTGGCAGGTTTTACAGTCTCTCTGAGGTGATGAGGACTGAGTAAGTTAGTAGTAGGCATGATTCCTGGGTTGCAGCTGGTGCTCAGGAATGTTTTCTTGAGCCATTCCCAAGGATGACCTCCTGAGACTTTCTGGGGACATGGTAGCTCAGACCTCTTAACTCAAGTTCATAGCCTGAGGTCATCTTGGAGCCAGTGAGGTCGTAGGGTCGCAATAGACTTCCATCTGTGTCTCCTGGATTGCCATTCTTGGCTAGCTCTGGACACAAGGATGTGGTTGTGAGGGTCTCCAAACAGGTTCGTTTCAAGCTAGCCTAGTACATGTTGATGGGAAACCCAGGGAATACTGCTGTCATTCCCACATTCTGTATTAGGGAAACTGAGGATCAGAGACAGCATGTGGCACAGTAGGTGACAGAGCTAGCCCTGGGAATTGGGACTGTACCCCTTGCAGGCCTCCATGGGAAGGAGGCCTGGGGACCTCCTGCTGCTCACCTGCCCCTGGGGCCTGTGCTCTCACGCAGTTTTGGCATTCAGCATGACGGCAACGGCAATGACTGTGAATCCATTGGGAAACGGCCTTTCATCATGTCTCCACAGCTCCTGTATGACAGAGGCATTCCGCTCACCTGGTCCCGCTGCAGCCGCGAGTACATCACCAGGTTTCTTGAGTAAGTCCTGGGCCTGGTGGCCAGGCCCTTTATCTGCTGTCATTGTTCTGTGGCAGGATGCAGTGCCAGGGAGTGTGATGTTGGGGGCATCTGGTAGACGTAATGCCTCATGGGTTCTCTTGGACAGTGCACCTATGCTGTGGCTTGGAGGATGGGCAGGAGCTCATAGGCCCCCAGCTAGTGGAGGAAGGCAAGACCACTACAAACAGGGAGAGCTAGTAGTTTATGGAGTCTGGAAGATGCAGGGCAATACTGGAGAATAGGTGACCAGCTTCCCTGCCCGGTGAGAGCAAGCACAGACAGCAGTCACGGTAGAAGGCTTTTGCTTCCTTTCTTACTTTGTTGAGACATTTAAAAAAACTTTATTTTAATGTGTATTGGTGTTTTGCTTGCATGCATGTCTGTGTGAGGCCATCAAAACCCCTGGAACTGGAGTTGTAGACAGTTGTGAACTGCTATGTGGGTGCTGGGAATTGAACCTGGGTCTTCTGGAAGAGTAGTCAGTGCTTTTAACTGCTGAGTCATCTCTCCATCCTTCCTTGTTGAGCTAGTTTGTATTCCTATTTAATGGTCTAAATAAGAAAAGAGTTTAAATCTAAATTCTTTTTTCTTTATACTTACTTATTTATTGTGATGCATGTGAGGAGGTCAGGGGACCACATATGGACATTGGTTTTCTAGATACGTCAGGCGTGTTCTGGGGCTCTAATTCAGGTGGTCATGCAAGGGCCTTTACCTGGTGAGCCATCTCCCTGGTCTTACATCCCCTCCAATTCCTCTTTCCTCCTCTTGTTTTTCAAAGTTAAGATGCTTCCTTTCTCCTTTTAAAATTTATCAGTGTGTGCAAGTGCTTGCATGTGCATATGAGAGCAAGAGAGAGCGAGAGCGAGAGCGAGAGCGAGAGAGAGAGAGAGAGAGAGAGAGAGAGAGAGCCTGCATGCCACGGTGCATGTACGGAGGTCGTAAGACAACTGTGGGCAGTCAGATAGGAAGCCACTTAACCTGCTGAGCCACCTCAGTGGGCACCTAACCCACTTCTTAGCACACAGTCTAAGAAGACTTTGACTTCGTACAGACCAGGTGTGTGATACTGCTGTTCAAACCCAGGGCCTCAAGTGTGGCCAGGCACACTCTTAGAAACTTTGCTACATGTCCATTCCCTGGTGCTAGTTTTATTTGAGATGCCAAAGCCAGCTTTTCACATACAGAATGTATAGAGGAGAAACAGCTTCCTATTGAGGGGACGTCTATACCTTTGGCTATGTCATTGTGAGTCACTGATGAAGAGCTTATTGGGGTGCATCTTTTGTGTGTGTGTGTGTGTGTGTGTGTGTGTGTGTGTGAGAGAGAGAGAGAGAGAGAGAGAGAGAGAGAGAGAGAGAGAGAGAG
>JADRCH010000056.1:5028953-5087284 GCA_019843965.1 Rhynchomys soricoides | reverse complement strand
AGAGAGAGAGAGAGAGAGAGAGAGAGAGAGAGAGAGAGAGAGAGAGAAGCAGGAGCATCCTTAAATGCTAGAAACTGACTTCATGTTTCTGAGTGACTCAGGATACCCAGGGAAGACTCTACTCTTCTGGGAGAGTGTTGTCTGTTGTTTGTCATATCTGATAGGGCAAGGCTTGCTGGTGTCCCAGCCTTCACTGTGCAAACTCTTAGTGTCCCTTTCTCTGTAGGACCCTCTGCTGTGGGCCTTTGTCTGTGACTGGGATTCCTAGGCCAGATCCTCCTGGGTCTTTGGAGTAGAAACCTTCAGATTAGCTCTGTGCTCAGTTCTACTGGCCCTAGATAGCTAAGGCGCTCTGAGATCCCGAGTCTTCCTTCCAGTGTTCTGCTTTTCCATAGTTTCTCCACACGTCTTGTTCCCAGCTTCTGTCACTTTCCCAAGTCAGCTACCAATTGGCCATCTGCTTTCCAGCTTCCAGAATTCTGTGGACATCTCTCATCTGCTGTCACCACTTCCCTCTTACCCTCTGCCCCAGTGGAGTTATGTTTTGTTTACCCCTCAAATGCCCGGGTAGAACAACTTTAGCAGAGATAGGCCTGCTCAGTGTGCTGTGGTTCTTTGGAAGTTCACCCCATGGAGATAGCCTGATGCATGCCTAGGACCTCTCGGCTGGTGAGAGCATGGACACCGGTCATCCCCTGGATGAGGGGTTCGTGTGAGGGGTGACAACTGGAATCTGAAGAGTTCAGTTTGGTAACTAAAACTTGGACACTGGCCCAGTTGCCTTGTGTTGGCAGATGAGTTACATTAGCTCTTAAGCCTCTAAAAATGGGGATCATGATGGACAACCTCAGCGTTTGCTGTGAGGATTAACCAAGAAAGCACGAGGCATGCTTAGAACACTGCCTGCCGTGCAGTACGCAGTCAGTACATGGCCATGCTTGGTCTGCAGTTAACAAGTGGTTGACCTGGTGAACTTGAACCAGAGAAGTAGTCCAGGGTTGGGGAGGAGGTGAGTCTTTCCCAGAGAGGGGCAGGGAATGAGATTGCTTGGGAAGTGAGAATAGTGGGGACCCTGGAACACCCGCAGGGCTTGTTCCCAGCTGCCCCACCCAGAGTGCCACCCAGCACCCTGGCTCTGGGACAGATAGTTGAACAGGCAAGTCTCTGTGTTCTTTTAGCTGCTGGAATGTATGAGAACCTTGGCTGGGGGCCTGGGCCGAGGGTAGGAGGAGAGGCAGTGAGCTTGAGGCCTGCATTGCAGATGGAAATGAGATCTACCACCTGAAGGTGCTAGAGAGAGAGAGAGAGAGAGAGAGAGAGAGAGAGAGAGAGAGAGAGAGACTGACTCTCTGCTCAGGGCACACTTCTCTGCTCTGTCTGTGAGTGACAGGCAAGGAGAGCAAAGTCCAGGAGGAGAGGAAATCAGAGGGACCTTCCACAACAGGCAGAATGGCTATCCTATCTCCTAACCCCACTTGCTGGGGCAGGACAGGAGATAGTTTCTGCCCAAATAGGGTGGGGATCTGAAGGAGTGGGTGCTGAATGGCTGGTACAGAAGTGTTTCCACAGCTTGGGGAACTCTCAGCACAAAGTAACCCACGATTCCTATGTGACCGCACCTCTCAGTTCCCAGCATATATCTACTTCCTGAGCCAGTAGACTGAGAGACATGGCTTGCCCTTGCTGGGTCACATATAGAGTCTGTCTGCAGGCTCTCACCATACAAAGAGGAAAGCACAATAACTCAAGGTGACGAGTACATAGCATCAGTTGGGGGGGTGCTTTAGGTAGGTATAGAGGCACAGAGGCTCTCTTAGAGTCAGGGACACACTCAGAGCTTTTGGAGCTGACACTGAAGCTGGGCATAGGGGAAGCTGAGTGGACGCAGGACCTAGAGAACCCAACAGTGTGAAGGATCAGATTGTAGTAATGGGGTGAAATGGACACCCCTAAGACAGCTCATTAGGGAGGGAAAGTGGCACACAGGCAGTAGACAGCTTTTTGCTATATTGAGGAGACAATAAGGCTTCCTACTTGTGTCATCGCTTGTCTACTCTGACCCTACGTGGGGTGGCCCAGCCCTGCCATAATTAGCATAAGGAAAAGTCCTGAAGGGACAGCTGATGGGTGTGGGGATCTTGGTATGTTGTTGTGTGTCTAGCTGTGTGAGGAGCCTGGCAGTGAGCCAGTCAGAGGAAGGAATGGCTGCCCCTCTGACTTTTCCCAAGCAGGCTCTGCTGTGGGTACCTCTATAGCTTGGGGTCACTCTCTTACACATGAGGATGTGACGATCCAGAGAGTGTGGTAGCTCAAAGCCATACAACATCCACAGATGACAGAAAGGCCAGCCGCCAGCTGTTCCTGTGACCTTCCCTAAGCCGAGACTGCTGTGGGTACTTTTATAGCTCCGGATCAGCCCCTTAGACATGAGGATATGGTGATTCAGAGAGGCTTTGGAGTAAACAGAGGCCACATAATACCCTCAGCCAGTTAGAGAGGTCGGCTACAACCTCTCTAGCTGTCCAGCATCAAGCCCATCGGTGTCCTCCCCCTCAGGAAGTTGGTACAATGTCACAAGGGACTAGTGTCCCCTCTCCCTCCCTCTGACAGATTCTACTTCTATATTTCTTCCTGGGACATTTCCCTCTGCCTGCACCAACCAGCACTATGTTCTTCCTGGCTCCCTAGCCTGCTACCTTCTGTTCTCAAGTCTCCCTGGCTTGGGGTTGTCCTTATCTCTCACTGTGTCCCACAGATCTTGCCCCTATTGCTTCTAACCAAGTCCTTTCTGTCTGGGTGACCTGGGTGCCTATTTTTGTGGTTCAATTTTCTCTAGGCTCTGGGCCCTGGACCCTCCTCCCATTCTTAAAGGACCAAAAATGAGCCCCAGCTGGCTGGCAGCATGTTCCTACCCTCCTATTTTCAGGGAACCTCATAGAACATACAGTCAGGGCAGAGGCGGTTAGGTGGGGCTTGGGAGGCCACTCCCAAGAGCCCTGTTGCCTCCTTGTTCCTTGCCTTCTGGAGGGGCTGCGTGGCCACCTTTCTTGGCACTACATTGGAAGTACAAGGAGTGTGTGATGGTCGTGGGCTGGACCTGCTCACGAGGACTAGGGAATGGGCAGTAAGAAGCAGAGGGCTAGTTCCTCAGGTCAGGGTGGGAGGTGGCTGGGTAGCTTTCCCCAGAAGTCTCTTGTTGTGTCTGCTGTGGTGTGATGGTTTCCAGAGCTTGGCCCTGTCCAGCCTGGCCCCAGGGTCCCAGCAGGAGCAGAGGCTGCAGGAGCTAAGAGCATAACCCTTGAGGACTTGGTGGACCAGGTCTTTGGAAGAAGGCTGCCAGAGTGTTGGTAGTGGAGCATGGGCCAAAGCCCGGCCATGGAGGTGGGGTATTTGTCAGCTGGCTGAAGCTCCAGACAGATGAAAGAGATCTTTGGGGTTGCTTTGGTAGGCGGCCAGGTGGAAGACTGTCATTTTCCTAAGAGGTCCACAAGTCCCACCTGCTCTGCTCTTCTACCCAGGCTGCTCCCATGCGTCCCAGGCTGCACTGTTGCCCTAGGGACCTCAAGTTATCCTCCCTTTCTTATTTTTCCTTTTTCAGCCGTGGGTGGGGCCTGTGCTTAGATGACCGTCCAGCCAAGAATGTCATTGAGTTCCCCTCGGTGCTGCCCGGAGTCCTGTATGATGTGAACCACCAGTGCCGCCTTCAGTATGGGCCGTCCTCAGCCTACTGTGAGGACATGGATGTGAGTGTGGGTGTGGGTGTGGGTGTGGGAGTGGGAGGCACAGGTGGGTAGCCCTCACCAGCCCGACAGTGCCAGGCTCAGGGAAACTCTGCCTGGCTTGGGGTTTGCTCTCAAGGAGCATGGTAATACCTAATGTGACTTGTAGCAGAGGCCTGGGTTTGGGTGGACACAGGCCCAGGTCTGGATTCTATATCAACCCTTAGGGGACTTTGGACAAGTCCCTCAGCTCTCTGGACTTGGCTTAGAAGGGGGACAAATCAGCTCTTTAGAGTCCCAGAGAGGGTCTTGTAAAGATATGACATGAGCTTCTATCTTGAATGTTTCAGGAGCTATAGCCTGGGGTTGGAAGAGGTGGCCAGCTGGAGACAGCTGTTAGCACCAACCCAGCCTGGAGGGTAGCCCCTCTCAAAGGCCCCATGATTTCATGTGACTGAGGGAGAGGGGCCAGAGGGTCCTCACACTTACACACTCATATGATGGGCTGTCCCTGTGGAAATGTCCCAGGGGTTTTTTAAAGGGCAGTAGGGACAGAGTGGGTGGTATGGTTGGGGACAGTGTCTGAGAGTAACGTACATGCCTCTTTGCAGAACGTCTGCCACACACTATGGTGCTCTGTGGGGACCACCTGTCACTCTAAGCTGGATGCGGCTGTGGATGGCACAAGATGTGGGCAGAACAAGGTGCATGGGAAGCCTCAGCCCTAGCTGAATATGGGGTTGGGGAGGCTGTCTTTCCTCTACCCTTGCCTAACTAGACTTCCCTGGGGTCAATTTTAGCTTACCATCGCGAGCTGTTCTTAATTGACATTCTCACCCTCGGCCCAGTCAACATGGGTTTTGTTTTATTCTTCACCCAGCTTTACCATGGTGTCTGTGTTGTGGATGATCATAATGTCTATCTTACACCTTCCATCCTTCTCTGTCTTTTGACGCTGTCTTGCCCACTTTGATCTCAATGGGGTGAGGATGATTGACAGGTGTTGGGGTCTGCCCCCATATGTCTCAGTAGTGGTGTCTCAATGGAGAGTGCGTCCCTGAGGGCTTCCAGCCCGAGGCGGTGGACGGTGGATGGTCCGGTTGGAGTGCCTGGTCTGTCTGCTCGAGGAGCTGTGGCGTGGGTGTACGGAGTGCTGAACGACATTGCACACAGCCTGTGTGAGTGTGGGGCCCAGGCTGGGAGAAAGGATCTGAATGGAGCCAGCTGATAGCAGAGACTACCTCTGTTCCAGCCTCCATCTCTCAGAAGTGTCCCTAGAATGGCTAAGTCCAGTGTCTAAGCCACCACAGACCACTTCCCCAGAGCTGACACAATAGCCAAGAGGGGAGAGCTTTCCAAGAACTTGAGGAGATGCACAGAGACCTTGCTGCAAAGGCAGTGGCTGCAGGGAGGAGGATGCAGAGGTGAATGCTTAGAACCAGGGCCCTGGGATGCTCCGGGTCTAGGTCCTCCATCCTCACACAAGGGCCTTCCTTCTCCACTGCTCCTCTGGGCCTCAATTTGGTGCTAACGGGTGCTAGCAGAGCCTTCCTAGTCAAGTTATCATTGGGTAAAATCAGGCAATATGGGTAAGGCACTGAACCTTCCTTGTGGTGTGGGAAATGCCCAGCCCAAGTTGCTTCAGGTATCAGACTGGTTGCAGCTGAGAGTATAGGGCAGTACTGGGGGGGTGGCTGTGGCCTTGGATGAGCTTACTCATCTAAAGGGGACTGTGGACTTAATGAAACAAGGGGCTGCCTGGTCCCACTGAACAAACATTTTTGCTTGGTTGCCTGGGAGGTGGAATTCACAGCCAATTCCATCACAGGGATATCAATTCACCAGGCCTGTGGTCTCTACCCCTCTGCATGTCCCTGCCTCTAGCTCAACCAGTATGGGGCTGGCTTGGCTTAAATGGGGTACAAGCTTAGCCAAGGTAGCTTCTCCCCTGGGTGTGGTCTGGAGGCTTCCTTTGACCTGGCCCAGGCATGCTGCTCCCAGAAACACTCTAACAACATAGGGCTACCCTGTCAGCCCACTACATGTTCCAGCCTCTCAGTGGCCCTCTTAGAGGCAGTCCAACTCCATTTTAGAGACAAGGAGACTGAGGTCTGGAACATGGCAGTGCATTTGCTCATGGTCACGCAGCAGTTCTGAGCTGAGCCTAAGGGTCTTGCTGCCACTCTTCCTTAGATCCTTGGAGATAGGGAGGGTGCATATGACAGCCCCTAAGGGCAGAACAGCATGACAGGGAGGATGGCAGGGGACTCTGGGTGCAGAAGATGTAGATGTTGCTTGGCACTGGGCACTAATAGTGTGCTCACGGCCCCATGGCTTTCCTTACAGGCCTAAGAACAGAGGCAAGTACTGTGTGGGGGAGCGGAAGCGCTTCCGGCTCTGCAACCTGCCAGCCTGCCCGTCGGACCGTCCCTCTTTCCGCCACACCCAGTGTAGCCAGTTTGATGGCATGCTTTACAAGGGCAAGCTACATAAATGGGTGCCTGTGCTCAATGACGGTGAGCTATGCTACCCACATGGTCGTTGAGGTCCAGAGGTGGGGGATGTATGGACCCCAGTGATACAGGACACTCAGTCCTTGGTGGCTCCCTGCTGTTGTCTGGGACAGCTGTTCATTCCCAGCTCCTCAGTCTGCAGTTCTGCAGATAGCTATCAGTCCTGCCAGATGCCCCAACAGTTTGTGTTCCTTGGGAGCCCTTGGCTTACCACTGATGTGTGTCATGGAAGACACAGGGGTCTTCCTGGTGGCCTCTGTGATTCCTGTTCTTGGCTTTGTTCCATGTGTCCTCCCCTTGTCCCATCAGAGAACCCCTGTGAGCTGCACTGCCGGCCCTCCAACTACTCCAATACAGAGAAGCTGAGGGATGCCGTGGTGGATGGCACCCCTTGTTACCAAGGCCGTGTCAGCCGTGACATCTGCATCAATGGCATCTGCAAGGTGTGTGGGATAGCAAGAGGTTCTCCTAGCCCTGCTGGCAGGCACCAGACCCACCTCCAGGACTTACCTGGCTTTCTCTAGGCTGCATCCTAGTCCTTGCCATTTGACTTTTAAGACAAAGCCTCTGTGCCTCACTGTCTCTGGCAATGGAGACCCCATAGTTAACACTATCTTGTCAGTCAATACCACTTTGTCTCCAACAGCTTCCTACTGCTCACCCCAGTGTGCCTACCTAGACAGCTCCAGTCATGAAAGCCTAGGAGGATTCAGGCAATTCTCTCACCAGTAGGGGTTGGCAAAGTGGTACTGGTGTACACTGGGCACTGAGCCTGCAGAAAGCACTGTGTTTGGTAATGCTTCTTCTGATTTCTAGTGCTTGCTGCTCTTCCATGCCCAGGGCCCCAGCCATCTTCGTTACCCCACTTCTTGCTTTTAAAGCCACTGTGCTAAAGGCCTGGTTTAGAGGAGGTTTAAGAAAGAGGTGCTCACTCAGTGTCTTTGATAGTGAATCCTATTTCTAGAAAATTCCACAGTGTGCCAGAGTCCATAAAACCTGTAGTTTTATGTGAGAGACACTTCCTGCTTCCTGTCTCCTGGGATGTTCTTAACACTCTTTTAAGGCATGAAATGATGTCCCCTCCCCCTTTTCTCATCTGGGGAAACTGAAGTTCAGGGGGAAAAAAGAGTTCAGTCATTAGGCAGGATGACTGTGATGGGAGTGGACCCAAGCAAAGGCTTCTGACCTCCTCCTAGGGTCTCTCTCCTGAGCCCTGGCAGATACTCAGGGGGCTGGCAGGCAGCACAAAGGGCCTCCTCTCTGTTACAGAAGGTGGGCTGTGACTTCGAGATTGACTCTGGTGCTGAGGAGGACCGCTGTGGTGTGTGCCAGGGGGATGGCTCAACTTGCCACACCGTGAGCAGGACCTTCAAGGAGGCTGAAGGCCTGGGTATGGTTGGGGATGCTGGGCTGTGAATGTATGCCTGTAATCCTGTTCCCTGCCCCTGTGGTCCTCGTCTAGACTAGACATGGTGACAGGGCCTTGTTTGGCCAGGGTCCTTATTCTTAAAGCAGTCAGTGAATCCTTGTTCCAAGTGAGACCTATCCTCCTGAGGGTTCTTCCAAGTGACTGAATGGTGTGTAAGTTTCAGAGGGCTGTTGTCTTCAGAAGTTTCAGATACCCCCTCAGTACCATGTCCCAGCCTTGAGGTCTGAGTCACACATATTGCTTAAGTGCCAACTGTGTGCTTTAACTATGGGGGACACCTAGGTGACAGAATCTTCACTGTGACAAAGGCACCAGGTTGTGTATTTCAGGGAGAGAAGGAAACACCAAGCTAGAAGGTCTTGACCCGGGAAGGCAGTGAAGTCAGGGAAGACTTCTCATAGGAGGTGGAGAATGAGCCAAATAATGAATGAGTCCAGAGATTGGGTGAGGAGAATCCCAGCTAGAGGCAAGTTTGTGGGAGAGCCTGCCCCTGTAAGGCAGGTAGGCCATGAGGCTATAATGCTGGGCTCCACAGCTTACATTTCTTCCCAGGGCTGACTTGTGTCCCCGTAGGAGCACTGTGCAGAGCACCTAACCTTAGTGTTTCATTTCCTCATCTGTAAAGTGGGTCTAACAACAGTGTCTTATGTTATGGAGTAGTGCTGGGCACACACAAGAGCAGTGCTGCTAAGTGGGAAGAGAGAAGCCAGGCTACCCAGGGGAGGAGAGAGGCTCGAGTGGATTTCCGGGATGGGAGAGATGATGGACCAGGCTGAACTGATAAAGTTTAGTTCCAGTTTCCAGTTTCTCAGATAGTGGTGGTGGGCCATGAACCATAGGGGAAGGATCTGTGGGCCCTTTCTGAGGCCTTGGTGACCCAGAGTGGATACAATACCTATATTTTTGGGGGAAGGGGACTCAGAATAATGGACTGATGGTGGAGCCATTGGTTTCAGCAGCAGAAGCAAATGCAAGCAAGAAGGGGGGGGGGCAACTGACTGAAACCCCAGGGACAAAATTCTGTACAACCCCCGCCCATAGGGTATGTGGATATAGGGCTGATCCCAGCTGGAGCCCGAGAGATTCTCATTGAGGAGGTGGCCGAGGCTGCCAACTTCCTGGCCCTGCGGAGTGAGGACCCAGATAAGTACTTCCTCAATGGCGGCTGGACCATCCAGTGGAATGGGGACTACCAGGTGGCAGGCACTACCTTCACCTATGCACGGAAGGGCAACTGGGAGAACCTCACATCCCCAGGCCCCACCAGTGAGCCTGTCTGGATCCAGGTGCCTGCCTCTCAGGGCCAGGATGGGAGGAATAAATGAGGTGGTCCCCAAGGTACGATACAAAGGGGGAAACCTTAGGGCTTCTGTTGGGTCTGACTCTGGGTTAAGCTCAGCTGCTGGGGTCTCTGAGTCTTGGTCTCAGTTTTCTCATCTCTAGAGTAGGTCTCCAGTACAGCTCAGTTCACAGAGGGGGCTGGAGAGGACCCTTAGGACAGGTGTTTGGCAGATGGAGAGGACTCCCTGCGCTCACAGGCCCCCATTTGCCTGTCCCAGCTGCTGTTTCAGGAGAGGAACCCTGGGATACACTACCAGTATACCATCCAGAGGGACAGCCACGATCAAGTCCAGCCACCTGAGTTCTCCTGGCATTATGGTCCCTGGAGCAAGTGCACGGTCACCTGTGGCACAGGTGAGGCTTAACACTTGCCGAACCCTTTGCTGAGCCTACTCACGTGTGATCACGTGTAATGGCCACCACAAGGCTTTGAAGTGGCTCTTGTTATTTAGTTCCATTTTACAGAGCTAAAAGGCCTAAGCCACCACTCAGAAGCAGCAGGTGGGCCACCTAGCCTACAGTATAGGGTGTCACAGAGGGAAGGCTGGGAGGACAGTGAGAAGAGGCCATGGAGGCCTGCCTTCACCCTGTCAGAGGCAGTGGAACCCTGTTTGGGTTTGTGAGGTCTCTGCAGAGAGCTTGTGTGTATGTCTCTTGGGGCATCCTGGTGCCAGGCCCAGGCTGAATTCCCCATGGCTTCCAGGTGTGCAGAAGCAGAGCTTGTACTGCATGGAGAGGCAGGGCGGAGTTGTAGCTGAGGAACACTGTAACACTCTAAATCGGCCCGATGACCGCCAGAGGAAATGCAGTGAGGAGCCCTGTCCCCCCAGGTGAGCTTACTGTCCCCAACCAGAGCTCCGATTCCTAGGTATCCTGCTTCTGCCTCTGCAGACCCTGGTAGCTCAGGAGAAGAAAAGGTGGCTTCTTTTCCCGAGTCCTTAGACCTAGCTTGGCCCTGGAGTGCACTGGGCAGCTGGTGCTAGCCTAGATGCCCTTGATAACTCTTCTTTGGATTTCTGGATACCTTGTCTAGGTCCCAGGGGGTAAGGGAGATGGGAGTGAAGAGGGCTCTGCTACTGGGCTTCAGGGGAAGGGCACTAACTTGGGACTTGGCTTGCTGGAGATTATCCTCCATTCAGGTTTGTCTGAACCCCAGTGGCCTGGGGCCCTGCATGCCATGGCCATCTTTGCTCATGAACCTTGCTCATGATAGGTGTTAATGTCACACTGTCACCACTGTGTGCCCCTTACCAGGTGGTGGGTAGGGGAGTGGCAGCCGTGTTCTCGATCCTGCGGGCCTGAAGGCCTCTCTCGTCGGGCGGTGTTCTGCATACGTAGTGTAGGGCTGGATGAACAGCGTGCCCTTGAGCCATCTGCCTGTGAACATCTTCCCCGACCCTTGGCCGAAACCCCATGCAACCGTTATGTAACCTGTCCTTCCACCTGGGGTGTGGGGAACTGGTCTCAGGTAAGTGTAGAAGTGAAAGGGGACCTGCCCCTGGTACTACCCTTGCCTGGAATCCTTACTGTTTGGTACCTGGAGTGGGAGAGAGCCGGGAGGCATTCCTGGGACAACACTATTCTCAGAGCCTTGGGGGGGGGGGAGGGTTTCAGGGATTTGCTGGCATGCTATGACCATAAGCTATCATCTTGAGCTGAGCATAGCCATAGAGGGCTGTCTGAGACTTCTGTCACTATGACAACCACAGCGGGCAGGTTTTGCCACCATGCCCCAGCTTTCCCAGAAGCCTCATCCTGGCCTGAGCTGTGACCTCCTTTGCAGTGCTCTGTGACATGTGGAGCTGGCATTCGGCAACGAAGTGTCCTCTGCATCAACAATACTGATGTCCCCTGTGATGAAGCTGAGCGACCAATAACTGAGACCTTTTGTTTTCTGCAATCCTGCCAGTATCCCATGTACATAGTGGACACAGGTGCCTCTGGAAGCGGCTCCTCCAGCCCCGAGCTCTTCAATGAGGTTGACTTCATCCCGAACCAGTTGGCTCCACGTCCTTCCCCAGCATCCTCACCCAAGCCGGTCAGCATCAGCAACGCTATTGACGAGGAGGACCTGGAACTGGATCCGCCAGGACCTGTGTTTGTGGATGATTTCTATTATGACTACAATTTCATTAACTTCCATGAAGACCTGTCCTATGGGTCCTTTGAAGAACCCCATTCAGACCTGGTTGATATTGGGGGTCGGACAGCACCACCTCACATCACACCCACTGAACTCCCCTCAGATACTCCAGTGCCTACTGCAGGGGATCCTGGAGCTGAGGAAGAGGACATTCAGGGATCTTGGCCTCCTAGTCCTTTACTCAGTGAGGCTAGCCATTCTCCCCCAGTGTTAGAGCAGACCCCTGTCAACCCCTTGGCCAATATCTTGACTGAGGAAGATACTCCCATAAAGTCCCCTGAACTTGGGTTCCCCAGCTTGCCCTGGCTCCCTGCTTCAGTTGATGATATGGTGACATCTGTTGCCCTTGGAAACCCTGATGAGTCACTAGTGAAAGACGACAGGCAGAGCCAGCCATCCACTCCATGGTCTGATAGGAACACGATTTCTAAAGATGGGAACCCCTTGGGTCAAACATCACCTGCCCTCCCCCAAAGCCCTGTCCCCACACAGCCCTCTTCAACCTCCATCAGTACTACCCAAACTTCTCTGAGTCCTGATGTGGTAGAAGTGTCAACAGGATGGAATGTGGCATGGGACCCTGTGCTAGAGGCTGACCTGAAGCTTGGACATGGTGAGCTGAGGCCCACGATGGAGGAGGTGGCTTCTCCTCCACTTTCTCCCATGGCCACTGTGCCAGGCATCTGGGGCCGGGACAGCCCTCTTGAACCAGGGACTCCCACCTTTTCAACCCCAGAAGTGAGCTCACAGAACCTAAAAACTCTGTTAATGCCAGAGACCTTGCTTTTGACAGTACCAACTGATCCAAGGAGCCCTGGACCATTGGGCCAGTCACAGACCTCTAACCCCGAGGGGACCCAGAGCCCTGGGTTACTGCCTACACCAGTTCAGGAGACTCAAACTAACAGTAGCAAGGACCCTGAGGTCCAGCCTTTGCAGCCAAGCCTAGTGGAGGATGGTGACCCTGCAGATCCACTGCCTGCCAAGAATGCCAGTTGGCAAGTAGGAAACTGGAGCCAGGTGAGTTGTACAGTGCCAGGGACCATGGGAAAGTTTGAGCAGGAGCATGAGATTCAGTTTTGAGCAGAGCAAGACACAGCCCTGTTCATCTGCCTTCCTTGGAGACCAGTGTAATAGTTCCTGGGATGAGCCAACTGACAGTCATGGTGGGCTGAGGCTCTATAAAACATGAAGAGTATTATTTTAGCTCTCATATAGGCTTGAGCCTCAGTTTCCCAATTTTGAAGTAGAAGTGAAGTGAGGGCCCTCATCTGCTTGAGTCTTGAGTTCTTAAATGGCCATGAAGCACGGAAGGCTTTAGAAAAGTCAGTAGCAGTTACAGATTAAGTACCTCTGGAAGGGGCATCCTCACACTGACCTGCGTGCCTCAGAAATGGGAATCATACCTTAGCTAGATGTGTGGGTAAGGAAGGCCTCTTTCCATGGCTCCCACACCCAGTGCTGCCTGGGAGGGTCTGGCAGGTTTAGCTGAGGCACAGCATGACTCCTTCAGATGTTTCAACCATTGTCACCCTTCAAAGTCCCCTCTTTCGTTAGAGATTTCATAATAGTCTGAGTTGCATGGGAAAAAGATGGCCGGTTCTCTTTCCTAGGTTGTCATTGTTAGAAGTCCGTAATCTGTGGGGAGGGAGGCAGGTTGAAATTCCTATCCATTTAACTGCCTGAATTAGGGCTCAGACTTCCTGGGTGAGAAGTCACAGGATGGCAGGGTAGATAAGTAGGCCTAGCGGGCCCTTGGGAGCAGATAGTTAACTGCTGATGACATTTGACTTTTCTTTCACAGTCTTCTTGGGAGGTGGGTGGAGGATTCTGTCTTGCAGATAAAGATGTGGTAGGTTTGAGGTGCTGGCGGGTGAGGGGCTGTTGGGCTTACAGTCTCTGTGGCCCACAGTGTTCCACCACCTGTGGCCTGGGTGCCATCTGGAGGCTAGTGTACTGTAGCTCTGGCAATGATGAGGACTGCACCCTTTCAAGCCGTCCCCAGCCGGCCCGCCATTGTCATCTGAGGCCCTGTGCTGCCTGGCGTGTGGGCAACTGGAGTAAGGTAAGCAAGGAGCCCTGTTGGTCTTCAAATCAACAGGTGAATGTCATGCCACAGTCTGTACTCTGATCCTGTCCCATTCTCATCCCTCTTGGAGCTCTTCATTCAGCCTGGCACTGCTTGGTTTGCTGTCCTTCCTCTGTATTCACACCACTCATCATTGGACTCTCTCTTACCAGCTCACCCTAATTCCATCTGTCTCATCCCTTGGGGTTGCCACCTGGTATAGAAGTCTTCTGGGACTCTTTGGTCTAAGCTGGAAGGTTTAACCTTGCTGTACAATAAGCCTCAATGGGTCATGTTGCATGCATGTGATGCATGTCTCTATGTGTCTATTCTTGGCTCTCCAGTGCTCTCGAAACTGTGGTGGAGGTTTCTCTACAAGGGATGTACAGTGTGTGGACACACGGGACCTCCGGCCACTGAGACCCTTTCACTGTCAGCCCGGGCCTACCAAGCCACTCACCCGTCAGCTTTGTGGGACCCAGCCCTGCCTCCCCTGGTACACCTCTTCCTGGAGAGAGGTGAGGTCTGGGCCTGGGGAAGTGGGGACTGAGAACACCCTCAGCCCCTGGCTATACTTGATGCCTCTCTGTTCTTCCAGTGTTCTGAGGCTTGTGGTGGTGGTGAACAGCAGCGTCTGGTGACATGTCCAGAGCCAGGCCTCTGTGAGGAGTCGCTGAGACCCAATAACAGCAGGCCCTGCAACACCCACCCCTGCACACAGTGGGTGGTAGGGCCCTGGGGTCAGGTGAGCAGGGTTGCTTGAGGGGAGGAACTGGGAGCAATCCTTGGGAGGTAGGCCCTGGTCCTTGGGTTTTGAAGGATGAGGTGTTGAGTGTGTGCTGGTCTCCGTGGCCACTACATATTCAGTTGTGCCCCGATCAAGTCCTTGTACTTTGGGTTGACACCTAAAGGGGTCAGTGATGCTAAAGTAAGGGATAAGGAGAACAGCAAGTGCTGAGCCCTAAGGCAGGAACAATGGAATGTTCAGGGAATGGAGAGAAGAGCACTGGCAGAGAGGGGTAGAGAGGGGCCTCACAGGGCAGGGCAGCTTGCTGCTGAGCCTATTGGGTGCTGACTGGTTCAAGAACTTCAGGGAGTCCTTGACACATGGGCTGCTGAATGACTCTGGGCAGGTGCTTTGCCTTGCTGGGCTACTTTCCCCTTC
Organism: Rhynchomys soricoides; assembly: GCA_019843965.1. Taxonomy (NCBI): domain Eukaryota; kingdom Metazoa; phylum Chordata; class Mammalia; order Rodentia; family Muridae; genus Rhynchomys; species Rhynchomys soricoides. The sequence continues at coordinate 5,072,906 of JADRCH010000056.1, read as the reverse complement.
ATCTTTAAATTGGAGGCAGCATGGAGGAGGAATGGATATGAAATGAAGCACAGAGATTGTATCGAGCCAGCACAGATTAAGCCTGAGAACAGGCTGACTCAGGGTGGGGACCACGCCTGAGACACTCAGTCTTTCTCTCTCTGCTTGTAGCACACCTTCTGTATCTCATGGGCACTGTGGTGCCTCATCCCAGGGTCTGCCTTGTCTGTGCAGGCCACTTGAGTGTGTTTTGCAGCTCTTCTTACTCGAATCTTGCCCTCATTGCAAGAACAGATGCCCCCAGTGACAGTGAGGATCAGCACTAGGCTCTAGTCAGAGATGGCTTCCTGGAGTAGGTGATGCTGTCCAGTGATGGCCAGTCCCTGACTGATAGCTGGTCCTGGAGACATTCTTGCCTCTCTCCTGTGCAGTGCTCAGCCCCCTGCGGTGGTGGTGTTCAGCGGCGTCTGGTCATATGTGTGAACACTCAGACAGGCTTGGCAGAGGAAGACAGTGACTTGTGTAGCCATGAGGCATGGCCTGAGAGCTCACAGCCATGTGCCACTGAGGACTGTGAACTGGTTGAACCCCCACGTGAGTGGCTCCTTACTCTTGGGAATGGCGGGAGAAGGGGAGAAGGATTGCTGGGAACTAGAGAATCATCTAGATGTTGGTTCCAGAACAGCTGCTGTTCTGTTTACAGTTGGCTCAAACCCCATGGTCACTGTAACTGGGAGGCCACACAGTACCAAGGTCCACAACTGGCAATTGGCCAAGGGGAATCCCAGCTAATTAGCCATCCTGCAGGCAGCTTTGTTAGCCTCAGGGAGAGGAAGGAGCCCCTGACCTGTTGTGGCAAGCTTTTCTTCCCTGGGGTCTTAGTCCCCACAGTGCAGAGAAGATGTCCTTGGGCAGTGGGCATTCTCTATTCCTAGGAAGATAACTGCCTGGAAGTGGGGCCACAGGAAGGACTCTCTCCCAGGGTGCTGCTGCGGCTGCTTCTGATTATGGGCTTCCTGGCCAGCTGGGTTATTATGGAGGAAAGGTCTGAGCCAGAGGTGGCTCTGGAAATCATCTCCTTCCTGAAGCTCCAGCTGTTCCCAGCAGTGCTGAACACAGGAAACAGTGTGGCCCTTGAGTCCCACCTGGATACCTGTTAACCAGCTATGTAGTCTTGGGCTCTATTTCCTGATCTGGATTGTCATTTCCTCATGCATAAAGGGGCTGCCAATCCTTATTTTTATATTAATGGGGTCTGTGGGTGAAGGACTCAGTATTACCAGGGCTTCTCCTTAGTGATGGCTAGGCCACTTTATCCCCTCCCTCCCATTTTTGGCAGCCATTATTGTCCTCCATGGCAAAGGCATGAGGAGTCTGAGGCCACCCCTGACACCTGAGGCAACCCAAGAGCTTGGCATTTACCTACTGGTTTGATGTACATGTCCCCAGACAATCTATGGGTGTTAGCCCCGATCTCCTTCTCCCTGCTCTGTACAGCTTTTACTACCAGCAGCTGGTTCCTGGTGATACTGGCTCAGGACCAGAGCAGCTACTGCTCTGCCATTTTGCTCTGAATCCCACTGCCTCAAGGTGCCGGGGAGATGCCAGCCTGGGTGTGTTAAGCCATCCCTGCCTGTTTCTCTCTCATTATCTCCTTTCCATCTATCCCAGACTTCTAAGACACTCAGCATAGCTAAGCTGGGTGCTGTACCACAGTGCTTGCCTTCAGGGCTGATAGTGCCTATGGCTCTTCGGTTTCTCACACCAAGCTCAGGGTTGGCAGGGAATACGGTAGCTATGGTCCCAGGTGGTGCAGGGAGAGATCAGGAACTGAGGCTCTACCAGAAATAGCCTGGCTCAGGAGGCTGTGGGCTTGCAAGGTCTCCAAGGGGAACGGTGAGGGTGGGCTTAGCAGGGACTCCCGGAAGTGGCTAGGCTCCTCCCCAATGCCCATCTATGTTAAAGTCTCCCCCCCTCCCCCATCCCTTCCCAACCCCTGTCCAAGTGAAGGGAGCCAATCAGGGAAGACTCTTGGATTGCAAGCTCCTGGAGCTTCCAGGATGTTTTGATGGTTTGTGGGATTGTTCAACAGGACATTTGGAAATCCTGGAAACTCCAGGGTGTGTGATCACCATGGCAAGGCAGCTCACGTTGCCTAGTCATGTGTCCTTCCTCATGGAGGTGGGGGGGCTGTTATTGAGAGGAAACCTTCTCTCAGTGCTTACGCCTGCTGGAGGTCACCCAGGGGAACTAGTGTGACAGATTGGAGTTGCTGCCTAAGGGATAGGGTGGAGGGGTTCGTTCGCTGCCTTGTTCCCTCTGCTGTACCTGGGGATGTCCCAGACCAGGGCCCACAGCTGCCCTCCTGTTCTTCCTCTCCAGGGAATCTGCAGAAGCAAGCAGGGGTCTGGGCAGCTGTGGCTTCAGAGGCAGCAAGAGCAAAGCAGTAGCACTGGGAGGAAGGCCAAAGGTCTGGAAGCAAGCCACTTCCCAAAATAGCTTTCCCAGGAGAGCCAGCCAGGCCTCAGATCCTAACAGCTAGGGCTTAAGAATCTCTCCCCTGCGCCCTGTCACCAGGGGCCTGACCCAGTCTTTGGTTCCTACTGATGATCTCTGTGGCCTTGGCCAAGTCCAACTTTCTGGGCTTCACCACCCAACAAAATAGGCTGTCCTGCCACACAAAGGTTCGGGGTGAACATGGTCCACATGAGACTAGGAGGGTGTGTGTGTGGGGTGACACAGTGATGACAGTAAAGGCATGTGGGACTAATAAAGGTGGCAGGGTGTTGAGTGGATATATATTGAACACAGTGCCTGAGATGAAGTACTGGGCCTGGTCCCGTCAAGTACTGGTTACATCACTAACCAGTAGGCTCTTGGGTATCTCCTGAGGTGGTAAAAAATGGGGGCCTTTAAACTTTTCTTCCAGAAAGCTAAATCCCAACAGTGTCAGTAGTCCAAGAGCAGGTGAGGCAGGGACAAGAACTAGGGACCTGGGGATATCCTTCAGAAACTGGGTTTCTTGTTGGCTGCTAGTCTTCTTAAGGCAATAGGGCGAGGAAGGGCTTTACAATTGAATCACTGGGTGACAAAGTGTGGTTCTGGATGCCATGCCCACAGATTCTAACCACACCACTGTACCTCCTCTCCTCTCTTTCCAGGTTGTGAACGGGATCGCCTCTCCTTCAATTTCTGTGAGACGCTGCGCCTGCTGGGCCGCTGCCAGCTGCCCACCATCCGCTCTCAGTGCTGCCGCTCATGTCCCCCGCTAAGCCGTGGTGTCCCCTCCCGAGGCCATCAGCGGGTGGCGAGACAGTAAACCGAGGCCTGGCATACACCAACGCACAGACTGACCCATGACACACAGACCTCAGTGCCCCACCACAGGCTGCGGTGGAGCCCTGCTCCTCGTGTCCTAATGGTGCTATCCCTACCCCTGCACAGTGGCAGGCTGGGGACCCCCTTTCCTTTCAGAAAAGGTATTTTTTTATTCTAACAGTTTGCACATTTGTTATTGTTTTACATAAATGAGTATCTACCCTTTCAAAGTGGTTTGGCCTTGTCTTGGATTTGGAGGCTCTCCAACACTACCCCCTACCTCTCTCTCCTGTCAAATGGCTACTACCCTGTCCCTTGTTGGAGCCAGAGCAGACAGCAGCTTCTCTGTTCCTTTGGGGGCAAATCAGCATGGCCAGCAGAGGCCATGCAAAGATGCCTAATGTGCAAGGTCCTGAAGGGGGTGGAGGTGGTTTCTAGGGAAGGCATATCTCCAGAGGATTACATGGTTTGAGCAGGAAGGTCTTCTTTGCAGGGGATACAGGTTGGCAGAGGTCCAGGGAGTCCTGTTCACTGTCCCCGAACATTCTTCACCTCTGCCTGCTATCTTCCATGAAGGTCCTCAGAGACCTGGGTTTCACAGAAATGGAGCCATGTCTGCTCATGCAACAGGCTGCCTTGTCTCCCACGGGGACTACCTGTGGCATGACGGTAGCTCAGATGTGCTACTTGAGAGTGGCTGGGCATGCAGGTTCTTTGAAGAGGGCCCTGGTTAGTGATAACTAAGCCTTCCTTCTGGGCTTGGCCCCTGTCTGCCCCTTCCTTCTGGCTATGAGTCATCCTCTGGAGTCTTCTGGAAGGCATTATGGCCCCCCTCCAAGTTGAGGCCCCGAGGTTCTGAGAGGGCACCTGCAAACATGAAGGCACCTGACCACTGAGAATGTTGGCACACTGGAAGTCACTTCCTGAGACCATGAAAGGGCTTCAGAGGGTAGATTCAGTCAGTGCTGTGCTTGTTCAGTGACTTGCTCTACCCAGGAGTGGGGAGGGTGGACCAGGGGTTGGTGCTCTCAGGAGTAAAAGTGTTTACCCAGCTCTGGGTTCCATATGCTCTTGCTGTCTCATCCTGAAGCTGTAACAGGTGAGAAGGTCACAGTGGAGGGAGTCCAGGAGTACATGCCTAGGAGGCCCAGTATAGCTCTTGAGCCCCTACCTCCTATTCTGGACTCCAGGTACACCCACCCATACATGGCTTGGTCAAAGTCAGGCAGTCTACCAGGTCACTCAGGAAAGCAAGCCACTGGTAGCTTGTGTGCACCCAAGCACCCATGCTGAGGGTGGAGGAGCACTGGGCTTGTTTATCTGCGTCTGTAGCAGCCCTGTGGGCCCAAAGAGGCCCTAGGGATCCACTCTGAGTAATGGCTTCCTATAACTTTGCCTAATGCACTCCCCATGGCAACTCCTCACAAAGATGGGAGCAGAGCCATTTCCTTGCTCCAGACCCATACACACTAGGGACTGGCACTGTGGCAGAGCCCTAGGGTTCTTGACCCAGCTCTGGCCTCTGCCATTACTATAGTGCTGTGTGGTCTCAGGAGCTCCCCCAGCCTTGCTGAATAAATCTGTCTCCCAAAGAACATCAGCAGTGTAATAGGTCCAGGCTTACACTGACAAGCCCTGGTCAAACTCCCCTCCCCCTTGTTGGAAAGACATTTGGTCCTAATCATTCTTGGTTTTTTCCAGAGATGGCTGGGGGAGTCCCTAGTGGCAGCTGGGCCTGAGCTGTCCACACAGACAGGAGGCAAACAAGCCATGACTCAGGCTGGGCACGCATAGCTGGTGCAAAAGGGTACTTATCTGCCAAGGGGTGAGGTGTGGGGTGGGTAAACTGTTCCAGATACAGGCAGCATTTCACTTATGGCTTCAGCCTCTGCCCATAGTTCAGCCATGGTACTCAGGGCAAGTAAGGCCTACCAGTGCCGAGAAGGGTACCCTGTCTCTCCTATTCCAGTGGAACCAAGGGAAGAGACATAAGAATCATCAGGCTGGCAAACTGGAGAAGCCCCTCATGTACACCCCATACCACATGACCATGTAGAGGCTTCTGTCACAAATGACTACAACTACCTTTCGAGGCAGAATGTAATACAAATTAGTTTATTTCTTCCTTTACAAGTCTAACATTTAACTCGAGGATGAGAATGGAAGCTGTGGTGATATAAAAGGACAGTTACTTGGCAGTGTGCCCTCAAGTCTCCCAGTTGCCCACAGAAGAGCCACATACACCAAGCTTGCATCTAGCCTCTGTCTTCAAGGACTTTCCTGACCAACCACCCACCCAGAGATGGCTGCATCAGGACTCCACTGTACTAAGTGAGAGGGGCTTGTGCAGTAACATAGCTAACAAGACCTGACTGGGTTCTGCCCCGACTACTTCCTGTATCAACAGACCACAGCTAACAAACACCAGAGAAGTAAATGCTGACCAGTTACTGCTGTTCGGCTGTTGTCGTGGCTAGAAGTAGCCTCCAAGGTTACCTGGGTGAGCAGAAGAGAGTGACGGTCAAGGCTAAGAGGTGGCACAAGAGGGACCTGCAATTTGGGAGGCTCGGGTTGACATAAATACATACAGGGGAGACGTGCGCACAAAATAGAACTTGTTATATAAAAGTTGTACAGAATCTAGAAAAACCTTAATATAAAATAGTCTATAAAAATATAAAATGCAGTGAAAATATAAAAGTATCAACAGTTGGAATATTGGTTTGACCCACCAGATGGGGCGCCGAGGGCAGGGTGCTCCCCTACTGTGGCACGAGCACTTGGACCCACATGCTGGAGGCTGTGCTTTGGGTGTCTCAGCCCACAAGGCTCACTGGGCAGGAGCCATGGGTTGCATGCTGGGTAGAGGTTCAGATGAGAAGCAGCAGGAGGCAGCCCCTGACGTTAGGGGTGCCTGCCATGGTGGCTGGTAGAAGTCCGGAACCTCAGGAGCACTTGAGGGTAAAGACAGGTCTCAGTTACGAGGGAATGGGAGACAATGGCTCAGTCACTGGAGCTGTGCCTCTGGGACGAGACTGTCACTTTGTCCCCAAACTGGAAAGAAGGCAACCATTCCTTTTCAGCTTTGCAGACATTGAGTCACTGTTAGAGGGAGGAGAGCTACTAAGAGTGGGAGGTCCCTGTGGGACCTCTTCAGACTTTTACCTGGGCACTGACGTTAACTGCCTGAGAAACCAATGCTGTCTCTCAGGGAATGGCAGAACAGGCCCCCATGCAAACTGGAGATTTTTTTTTTTTCTTTCATCGCTGGGATGGAACCCAGGGTCTCACACACCAGGCATATATTCTAAGCCATGTCCCCAGCATCACCAGGTACTTTAAAGATGCCTCCACCGGTGTACAGGACAAAAGCGGCCCACTACTAAGAGAGCATTTACACCAAATACATATTTGGACTGGCATCTTCTAGTAGGAAACTGACATGGCAACTGAGCCATGTGGCTAAGCCATGGAGCTCCAACCCTATCTTACTGTATCTCCTAACTGCTGTCCCCAAGGGACAGAGGCATTTCACAGGGGGTGGGGTATCTTCCAGCATTTGGTCTCAGGGAGGCTCTGGGAACAGCAGTGAGACAACAGTCGAGCTCCAGACAGCTTCCTGAAGAAGCCATCCCAAAGACATAATGATGACATTTTTGATACCTGAAAATAGACAAGGCTATTGGCTAAATATAGAGACCAGCTCATTTTACATGGTAATAAATGAAGCAACTTTTAGAGAAGTTAAGCACAGCCCAGATGCTGAAAGAATGGATTCAGCCATTCAAGTGCTAGAAAGCAGACAGCAAAAACAGGAAAATGGGTCATGGAAAAAGCGCTTCTCGAAACTGTCTTGCTCCATTCCTTAATTGGAGTGTTTACACTAAGGATTGTTTCCTTTTTTTTTTTCCAGGTAGTGTAGAGTGTCCACTTAAGGCTGTTTCCCTTGTGTTGTTCTGATAATACTGTGTAAGACGATGTTTTCTCATGACAGACACCCATCAGGGAGGCTCCAGGATTGAGCAAAAATAACTTTTCTTGTTCAGTCCCTCTCTGGCTTCAAGAAGGAAGTGTTCCAAGTCCCAGAGGCCACAGTGGCCCCAGATCCCTGTTGAGAACAAGGATGATCCAGGCAACACAGAGACTAGAACTCATCACTCTTGTACCCAAGCAAAGGTGCTTCCAGATTCAGGAAGCTAGCAGTCAGCCCCAGTCCCCACCCAGCTGTTGGGCAGGAGAGATTCTAGAGCCCTGAATCCAGGAACCCACAGATCTGAGAGTTTCCCATGTTCCCTTATGCAGGGGTGGGTCTACTGAAAGGTTACTTTGGAACCCCAATCCAGCCACACTTGGAGAATGGTGTGGTCTACAAGTCACCTCCCAGCTAGAAGAGCTTTCCACAGCAGCTCTTGGGGATGTGCTAGCCCCACTGGAAGCTGGCAATGAGAAGTGATGGGTCGCTGCAGAGCAGGGTGAGGGCTACAGTCTGAAAGGCTGTATGGGAGGCCAAAGGTTAGTCCAGAAGGGACTGTGGCTGAAGCCACCAACCAGCAGAGTGCTCCCACGCTCTCTAGGGAGGCCAGTTCTGTGTTTTTTTTTTTTTGTTTTTTTTTTTTTTTGGTTTTTTGAGATAGGGTTTCTCTATGTAGCCCTGGCTGTCCTTGAACTCACTCTGTAGACCAGGCTGGCCTCGAACTCAGAAATCCACCTGCCTCTGCCTCCCAAGTGTTGGGATTAAAGGCGTGCGCAACCACTGCCCAACTCTGTGCTTGCTTTTTAAAGAGGTCCCTTTTCTTATGGTGACCTTTGGCCCCTGGAAGCAGCTACGCTGCAGCCCCATGCACATTTCTCCACAGTGCTGCCCTTGGATTAAAGAAAGAGCACAGGGAGATGTGGAACATAGTTTTTGCTGTAAACAGGCCCTTGGAAATAGTCACCTGGTGAGTCACCAATCATATGCTTGCTGCACATGATGCATATGACTGAATGCCGAGACACGGAAATGGCTGTAAAGCCACTGGACCCCTTCCCCCAAATGGGAGATGAGAAAGTGTAGTTTAGCTCTGGACATCTGCCCAGCAGATCCCCAGAGGCTGTAGATGTTACAATCTGACAGCTGATGCGCAGAGATGTGCCTTTGCTACTTTTGGTTATGAAGGAAGGCAAGAAGAGCAGCATCCTAGAGTGGGGATTCATTCACGTGTCTTCCTCCTCATCACTAACTAGCTCGCCTTTGTCAGGGCTTGTGTCACGCTCACGAAGGAAGTCCTCTCGAATGGCTTCCAGCTCTGTCAGCTCCAGACGGACCTTCTCCAAGTGGTAGGCTCTCCGGTTCCGGATCTGGCGCAAGGGGAAGGGGTTTAGATCCCCAAAGGAGATGCTGATCAGCTTCCTGGTGGGACAAAGGGCAGAGACGAGCATCAGCAGAGCTCAGGTGAATGCTCAGAGGACTGCCTAGAGACCAGAGAAGAGAGTAAGGGACATGTGCCATGTGATGGGGGAATGTCATCCTGGGAACCCAGGCCCATCTTATGCAGAGAGGCGGAAGGCACAGTGAGCTCAGAATCCACTTTGATCTGATTCTTTATCTGTACACTGGAAGCAACAGAGGTGTATTCATTATGGTTCCTACATGTAGTAGGCACTAATAGCCTGGTGCTCACTTAGTGATAGCAGGTGTCAATGAGTATGAGTCTTCAGGAAAACTGTCCTGATACCAATGGACTAGACACGGTGATGACATGAGATCCTGACATTAGATCTTACGTGCAGTGTGACCTGTACCAAGATACACTCTACAGAGGTACACGCAGCTTTCAACGCACCAACTAACAACAATGTCTTAAGTTTGTAATACTTTAACTACTGGACAATCTGTAATAAAAATAGAGCTAAAGACTGTCTGGATGCCTGGTTTTGTTGTCCAGCACTCATGGGTCAGTCACACTGGTTCCTGGGTATCTAAGAAAGACAGAGTTTCTCCTACGCCAAGGGGTAGGCCACTTCTCAACCAATTCTGCCAGGCCCACGGTCTTGCTTCCTGACAGCAGGGGCTCATTCCCTTGTCAGCCATGTGCTGCTCCAAGGCCTGAGCTCCACTTAGCATAGGTGTATAAAGAATATACAAGCCCTCAGGATTTCTCATTTCTATATTTCAAACAGCTTCTCTTGTAAGGAAGTGAAAAGGTAAGACTGGCCTGCTCTCTTCACAGGCCACATTCCCTAGGTGTTCTAGGACAGGCAAGTACCGGAGCTTAAGGCAGGCCTGACGAGGCCCAGCTGTTGTCCCAGGCCCAGCTTTGTGAGCTAGCTGGGGTGCGTCACTGAGACTGGGAACCAGGAGTCTACCACTGTCCTTTCTCTTAGTGAGCCACAGGCTCTGTAAGCCAGACACCTCAGCCCTTGCTTCAGAAAGTGAAAAGGGATATTAAGTTATTAATTTACTCCTCTAGTTGGAAAGAGTCAACTGCCACATGGCCCAGGCTGCACTACAAGGTAACTCAGACACTGCCATTGCATGCTCAGCCTCTCATGGACTCCAAGAAGTCCCACCAGAGTCACCAACCAGTTCAATCTTGCATCATCCAGTGTCTCCTGAATGCACCTGGCTATGGAAACCCCTGACTACTTTATAAGAGCTGTCTACTCTGCGGAACTGCCTCTCCTCAGACAGCTAGTATGGCATGCAGCTCCTTACAATACTGAAACTCCAGTGTGGAGGTGGGACCAAGGCACCAGCAACCTCAGCAACTTCCCAGGAGGTGGGAGGGTGCAGGACAGAGGGAATGGGAACTGGAACTCACACACATACTGGTGCTCTTGGTCTGTGACCTTGACTTTCTAAAGCAAAAGAGAAATGCATCCTGAGCCATTCACCAGGTGGCGCTGTAGGATCAGATAACACGGAGCTGCCTTGTTCTGTCCAGTGGTGCCGGGAAGTAGAGGATGATTTATCTCCAGGCAGCCCTGACATCCCCTTTAAGATCGTTATGGTGAGGCAAAATCCATCTCTGGAACCAAAATGCTCTCAACAGTATCAACTGTCATGTGGGAGTTCATTCGGTGCTCTCAGTGCTCTTGACCAGCGCGGTTATGAACACAACCCTCACCATGAGCCTTTCGTTGTCTTGCACAGCAAACACTCTCAGATACCCTTTCTCACTGGGCACAAATCGGTTAGTCTTAGTGTTAGCACTAAGCCTACAACCAACCTGAAAACGTACTCCCCAAGAGAAAGATCCTAAAAACAGCGATGACCTCCCGGAGACCTGGTCCAGCTTCTGCCAACTTCTGCTGCCGATGTCTACCCCAGCTGCCAGAACCAGAACCACCACCAATTGTGGCTCAGGGAAAATGGCAGCCCAGGTAGGAAATAGCCGTGAGGCTTGAGGTGTGTGCAGACATGTGGGGGAAATGATTCAGGACTCTTCCAGCCGTTCAAGCTACAAACTAGGGTTCTTCCAAGTTCAAAATGCCCAGAATCTTCCATCTGCTCCACCTTTTCCACCTCTCAGGACACCCCTCTCTAGGCCACCACCTTCCCTCCCTAGAAGCTTCTAACGGTCACTGTTGACCCTGCCAGTGGCTGGTCCTGCCTCAATCCTCTTATCCTTCAGTGACTTTCCACTCTGTTCAGAATGAAGCTAAAATTCCCGAGCGTAGTCTAAGGAGCCAGGCTAGGATGTAGCCATAAGCCCCAGCACCCTGGCACAAGCTTGGTGGCCCCTCTCACTGTCCCCAGACATGATTGCTCCCAACACACCTCTGTGCCCTGAGGCATCCCTGTCAAGCCCAGTTTAGGCTTCCTCATTACTACACGGATCAGGAGAGGCTTGTTCCCTCGGGGAGCCTTGAGCTCAGGGCTGTCTTTTTATCTACATGCCCACTCCTGTAACAGGCTCTGCCCTATCAGAGACTGAGAGCTTTGGGGATGGAACCACTGCTTTCAGTTACTGGGATTTACTCACTGAACAAAGGACAAAACCATAGTCATCTCTGTTGTCAAATCACTGGAAGGCCATGGCCGTTCCCATTTCTTTCTCTAGGAAGGAGTGTCACAGCACCCTGGACAGCTCTGAGTCTGAGGACCCCTGTGGACTCACCTGGCATCAAGGATAGTCCGAGTGAAGTAACGGAGATACTTGAATATAGACATTGAATCTTGCAATTTCAGGATCTCCTCTTCCTTGTATTTAAAAAGTGCCAGGGCAAAACGGAAAATAACCTGCAGGAAAGCCAGGGAAACTATAATTGAAGATTCACTGTGGCTATAGACATGAGGCTGGACTCTGGAGCTGGGGCCTGGAGGTCTCCCTGGGGCTGGCTAGAGGAAGTATCCTGAGGACCCTGCCCTTGGGCAGACACCTGAACCAAAGAGTGACTTCCAGGACTGGACAAGGCTCTTAGGTACAGGAAAACAAATGCTTGTGGTTTTCAACAGTTCAGCCTAAACCAGAAATGTTCCCATGAAATAAGGGTGACTTGTGGAATCCTTTCACATTGGGCTAACCTTTGTATTCAACAAAGAATACACACCTAGACACCAGTTTTACATAAGATCAAAACCTGATCTTTTTTGAATGAAAACGTAAAGCTGCCAACTCCAGAGTCAGGCATAGTCTCGGCTGGTGAACAGGGGTCTGACCAATTTTTCAAAATGGTGAAATAATCAGTGGATTTTGCTGATTTATTTTTGGGGTACACTGGGAAAGGCTAGGGGGGAATGAACTCCTGGTGATCTTACATTGGAACAAACTGCTATTTCTACATCTAAGAGTCCTGAATGGATTGCTCTAGCTACACTGTATCATACTTAGAAAGTGCTATTTATAGGGTTAAATTGTTCATGGTTTTCTATACATACTCACCTATGGTCCAATAGGAACCGCGTTGATGACTCTAGTTGACTCTAGTTCTTTATATTAACGACAAATTAGACTATAAAAGTGGTAATGCCTTGTATTGGATACGGAATCTGCATATGGGGTGATATATACACTTCACTGCAGAAGGCCCCTTTGAGCAGCAATCTGGTGTGTTACCCCAAGGCTACCCATGGAACAACCTTTGATGCTACAATTCTAGGCTAAATAAATCTATCACACTTGCATACATACAGAGAGATGAACGTCCCATGAGAACTCGGTACAGCTTGTTCTGAAGAAGCAAGAGATTGGAGACAACCAAAGCGGCCACCATCAGGGGCTGCAGTGTACAAGGAAACTCCAGCGAGTTACGAAACAGGCTCCATAAGTGCTAACACGGAACTAGCTCCAAGAAGCAGTAAAGTTAAAGCTATGCTTAAGAAACGTGGAAGACAACATACAAATTAAGGAGAGAGTTATGTGTAGTTTTTATTTTTACATAACCAAAATTATTTATTTATTTGGTGTGTTTATATGCTTATGTGTAGAGGGCAGAGGAAAACTTGCAGAAGTTGATTCTCTCCTGCCGATGTGTAATTCCAGAGATTAATCTCAGGCTGTGAGGCTTGTTATGCTGTCCCACCAACCATTTGTTTATTTTTGGTGTGCTGTGCTTTGGTATAGTGCAGTATTGGGGGACAGCAGGAGAGCAGGGACTAAACCTAGAGGCCTTTTGTGAGCAAAGCAAGTGCTGGATCATTCAGCTACTGAGCATTATGCTAGTTTACTCTGTGACATGATCTCCCTGTGAGCTACCATGCCTAGCTTCACACCAAGGTTCTTCATGGATGAGCAAGTAACTGTTGCTTCCCAAGGCCTACGGGGGCACATCACAGGGAGGTAAATATGGTGCTGTGGTAACCTCACAAGTTCCAGGAGAGTCAGTCACTCTGCTACTACTGACACAGTCTGACAGGTGTGTATATCTGCAGAATCCACTCACCTTTGGTCCCTCATAAAGGAAAGAGTCCCAGATTTTAAAAAGGATGTCACTGACAACGCTGTCCACAAATACCACCAGAAACCAGTTGAAGGTGATGAGGGTGTAGTCCACTTTGTACTGTTCAAAATGGGTGTGCAGTCGAGGCAGCTTCTCACTCATGAGGTCTCTGAACACCCGCTGGTCCACCTGGAGCGGGTACAAAGGGGAGAAAGGCCTGGGGTCTGCCAGGGAATGAAGCAAGTAAACCGGAACAGCTGTGCCACCTGAGATCAGAGGGTGGAGCCCATGGGGACATGCAGCAACATGGCCCTTCTGGATGTCCATGTGGGTGCACTACAAAGCCAGGCTGCTCTGTGGCTCAGGGGCAGCTGACCTGAAATATTGCAAGCCCACTAAGTGTCACTCTCCCTAGGGCATGGGGAGAAGTGAATAGTCCCCAGCCTGAAAGCAGCTCCTGTACTCAGCATCTCATGTGGAAGCAGGCTATTGAAAAGAGCTGGCAGGTTGGTGTCAGCCTGCCAACACTCCTATGAATACAGGCAGTCTTAGATGCATGAGCACTGAACAAGAAATTTAACAGTACTGCTCACACCCACCCAGTGAACAGGCTTGACAGGGCAGGGTGGCTGAAAGAACATGAGAGTCAGAGGATCCTAGGTGGATCTCAGCTCCAGTTTATTAGCTGAGTCTACCCACCTACAAAGGATGTTTGAAACAGCTCTGTACTCTCCTGGAGGATAGGTAGAAACAGCTGACTTACCCGCTGTGCTGCTGTGAGCATTAAAAGAGACATGCAAACTACTGCCTGGGCTATAGCTACTGCATGTTAGTTCAGGCAAGCAGTCAGTGCTGCCAGTGTTGGTCAGAAGGCTAAAGAGGGTTCAAGGATGACCTACAGGATGGAAGAGAAGAGTGGGGCAGCCAGACAAATGGATTAGCATAATGGCAGGGATCAGGCTTCTAGGAAGAGGGCTGAAGCACCACACCAAGGAGCTTTACCTTCTTTGTGTGTGACCCATACAAAAACATCTAAATCCCCCCCACCCCCCGTCTCTGTGCGTATGTGTAGGTAGCAGAAACAAGCTTCACAGAACAATGTTCAGGTAGCACAGTAGGACTCAGATGCTCTTTCTTCCAGTCTAATCAATTTTATTTGACCCATGAAAAGATTAATACCAAACTACAAAAACCGGCTTCTCTACCCCCAGTCTGCAAACAGCAGAGAGGAAAGGAGAAGCATTTTAAGGTTTTCAGTAGGATGCCCGACAGTGAAGCCTGTTCTCTAGCCCATCCTTCCAGCTGCAACAGGAAGACTAGACTAGACGGCCAAGGCCCCAACCAAGCTGATGGAAACAGAAAAACTGAAGCGGGTGGGTGGAACTCAAAACTACTTGAAGGTAACTGCCAAAGGTAACTGTCCTTTGTGAGTGGTAAGAAAAGGTGCTCAACACCTCACTTCTGAGCCTGCTACGGAGAGGGCAAATATATGACATCTGAGACCAGAGCACAGAAGTGGACTGGGAAGACGAGAAGCAGTGGGTGTCCCAAGGCACCTTTAGGATGAGACCCCTACAGTGAGAGGTACAACTGCAAGAAAGTGGTGAAGAGGAGCCCAAGGCCAGGCCCTGGAGGATCAGGCTCTGGTCTGCTGTGCTGAGACCATGGGAAGCTGACCGGGAAATCAGCTGGATAGCCACGTTGGAGAACAGTACAGCAGCTTGCGGGTACTGAAGTCTACCCTGGATGGCACCCCGACTAATCTGCAAAGCTGTCAAGTGTATCCCCGTGCTGGCTAGTTTTATGTCAACTTGACATAAGCTAAAGTCATCTTCGAGGAAGGAACCTTGGTTGAGAAAATGCCTCCATAAGATCAGGCTATAGGCAGGCCTGTGGAGTAGTGGCTCTCAACCTTCCTTATGCTGTATCCCTTTAGTGCAGTTCCCCGTGTTATGGGGACCCTCCCCAACCATAAAATTATGTTTGTTGCTACTTCATAACTGTAATTTTGCTACTCCTATAAACTGCAATGTAAACATCTGTTTTTCTGATAGTTTTAGGTGACCTTTGTGGAACGTTTGACTCTCCCCCCACAGGGGTCATGACCCACAGGTTAAGAATCACTGCTGTAAGAGCACTTTCTTAATTAATGACTAACGGGGGAGAGTCCAAACAACTGTGGGCAGTGCCATCCCCAGTCTGTCCTGGGTTCCACAGGAAAGCAGGGTGAACAAGCCATGAGGAACAAGCCAGTCATTGGCACTCCACCACGGCCTCTACATCAGCTCCTGTCTCCAGGTTTCCTCCCTTGCTTGAGTTCCTGTCCTGACTTCCTTGTGATGAACAGTAAGTAATGTAGAGGTGTAAGCCAAACAAACCCTGTCTTCCACCAGTTGCTTTGGTCGTGCTGTTTATAACAGCAATAGTAACCATAACTAGGACAACCCTAGTTAATTAGGACTAGAGGTGTGTACACTCCTGGGATTCCTGGATACTAACACGGCCACAGTCCAATCAAAAGTTAACACTTTAAAAACACTATTCTAATGGACAGCTCAAAACTTTGATAATGGGGGCTATTCATTGCAAGTTCTTTTTTTTTTTTCTTAAAAATAATCTGTATTTGAATTTTAACTTTTTGAAAGGCAAAGCTAAAACTAGTAGGCATGGTGGTGAACACCTACACTCCTTTCACTTGGGAGGCTGAGGCAGGAAGATACAGAGTTCTAGGTTAGTTACATAGCAAAACCCTTTCTCAAAAATCCAAAAACAAATGAGTAAATAAACAGCTAAAAACAGTTTTAGAAACCAATTCTATACATTATAAATGTACCCTAGGGTTGACAAAGAACCGATTACAATGCACATTTGCTTTCTAACAAGAATGAGACAAACTCAGAGGTACAAACTGCTGAAATGAATATCATTTTCTCAAATACATAAGTGCACATAAAAGGCTGTAGAGCCTGCCTCACCTCGCACCCATGTCTACCTGTCTGTCAAACTCAGGTTAGATGTAAAATCCCGAAAACTATTTTAAAAGCTGTCAGACCATCCCATAGTGCCCCAAAGTTGCCTATGAGGTCAAGCATTCCCCAAGAAGCTTCCTCCCCACCCCCCAGGGGTGCCATCTGACAGTCAGATCACAGGCTTGCTGCTCATTTCATCCTTCAGCATTCAAACAATGACACAGTCACCAACACTGCAAGTCCCTGGTGACGGGGACCAGGTGTAGCATTGAAGAAGCTGGAAAGGAACAGAGATGGACATCTGAGCATGAGACCAAGCAATGATGCAGGATCTAGTCTACCTAGATGGGGGTCAGCTGATGACATCTGCAAGGGCAGGATATCCATCTGGCTTTGAAGTGGGAGAAAATCTGTGTACAGATCTCTTCTCCCAAGTAGGTGGCAGACGGTGCCTCACATGAGGCTGTCCAGGGGTTGGCAGAGGGCTGGGCATGGAGCAAGCTGCCAAGGAATGCCTGCCCAGGCCTGTTTTACCCCTCCTTCCCTGAACTCTGGAGGACATGGGATAAGTGTGTCATTCATTGGTTTCTGCAATGCCTGGTGAGGTCCTGGCACACGACACACACTTCAAGGATGGCAAGATGGGAATCTTGGCCAGCAGCTGGGTCTCAGTGGCAGCAGGCAGCAGGCAGCAGGCAGCAGGCTTGGGGCTGTGGGATCTGGCGAAGTCAGTGCTGGGAGTGACGGCGTGCTCATTTCAGGAGCAGTCTTACACACAGCACACACAGATAATGCAGATCAATGGATGTGTTAGAGACACCCAAGAGAAGGAACTGACACTAACCTCAGGGTGAAAAGGTATCTGATGACATGTCACCCAGGGTGTTCAGGGACAGCAATGTTTCATTTTCTTCTATTCCAAAACCCCGAGTCATTTGGAGCCTAAAGGGCTGCTTCCAGGTGCCGTGAGCACACAAAGCCCTAGCCACTGGTTTTTAAAATCCCACCTGACTGAGAGCACTGCCTCATCCCCTTGCTGTCTGTGTCCATGCTTACAAACTCAGGCTGACAGGGAAGCGCCTCACAGGTAGTTAGAAAGGGAAGAGATCACAAAGAGATGGGACAAGCTTCTCTCCTTGGACATGCGTGCAGCTGGCACAGGAACCGGGATCTGGAAGCGCTGGGAAGGCCAGAGCTCAGCTTCTCACCACCTCCCAGGGACACTGTGGAAATTAGGCAAGGGGATCCAAGGGCTGAGTTCAATCCCCAGCTCAGCCCCATAGCAACTGCATCATCTTCTGTACCACCGTGTGGAGATGAAAACTTGCAGGAGTCAAGTCTCTCCTTCCGATATGTGGCTTCTAGAGATTAAATGTAGACCATCCAGTTCGGTGCAAATGACTTTACCCAGTGAGCCAGCTTGCTGGCCCTGGGCAACTAACTGGGCCCTGGCTCATTATCTTCGGCCTTCCTTTTCTCCAGAGCCCAATGGAGGACAGTAAAGCTGCTACGCTATACATGACTCAAGAGTGGATCTGGCTGTATGGGGCCAGGCTCACTAAATACTAATTCCCTCTCCTGGTCAAGCAGTAGCTCCTGCAGGTGCTGACATTTCTTTGGAATATACTGGATATCCTAAGATAACAGAGCTGTGGCCCAGATGATACCACCAATTAGCTGGAGGATAAGCTGGCAGGCAAGGGTTAATCCAGCTAGGTAATAGTCATCACATGTAAGGGTAGCAGGAACTGAGGAGCCCCTTACAGCTGTCCTGGGACACAGGGAGGCAGTGTGGAAGGGAGGGTAGATTCTGGAACTTTCTAGATGAGCAGGGAGGGGATGGTGCTCTAGGAGAGAACTCCCGCAAACAGGGACACAGTGTCCTGTCACTAGAGGGTGAACTGTATCCAGTAGTTGTACGGGTGGAGGGAAACTGTCCGTGAGTCCATGGGGCTAGCCTAAGTGGAGCAGAAAGCAAGGACAGGCTGCGTAAGGAGGTAAGCAAGGTCTGCTGTGAACCAGGGGAGGCAAGTGTGGTGTAGCTGTGGTTGAGAGACAAGAAGAACCCAAGGGCCAGGTGGCCAGGACACAGAGAGAGCAGGGAATACTACTAGGGCAGCCCCAGGTCCACAGACAGGTAAGTGCCCAAGGCAAGACAGGTGTAGACAGATGAGCTGGTCTCTTCCAGCCCACACCACCCTACTCTGGCCTGTGATGTCAAGATCCAGGTGTGAAATGGAACATGTGTCACTCAGATCCCGACGGGGAGGTGACCGCCAATCCTACAGCTGCTCTTTAGGATCCATCACTGTCTTGTTCTCAGAAACCAGGGAAAGGCAAGATAGGGTACCGAGGAAGCTGCTCCTGGGTACCTCTAATAGCTGAGAGACTGTTTCTTCCCCAGGATGGAGTCCCACCTAGCCTCCTCAGTGGCCTGTTGTCACCCTACAGCCACTTTTCCAGGTGGAGCCTGTATTCTGGAAGGCCTGAGGTAACACACTGCTGGGGAGGGCTGTCTCCCTGTGGTACCCAGTGAGCTGAAGGAGCTGACACAGTTCACTCACAGAGATCAGCCACTGTAGTCATATATACAAGCTTCCTGCTCCACCACTCTACCGTTAATTCAGGTCACATGACAACTATGGTTCTGTGCCAGTGACCAAGACAAAGTATGTTTGAAAGTACCTGGGATCCTAATAGAGTCTTTGTGTAATAGTCTCGAGGCATGAAGACTTCCACAATGGTGACGAGGCACCAGAAAGCATCTTCTTGTTCCAGGTAAAGAAGAGCCATTGCTACCAACCTATGGGCAGACAGGGATTAGGTCAGTGCTGCATCTGTTCCTGCTTTCACCAAGACATCTGCTGAAGCCATTTTCTCTAGTAGCCAGTGCAACTTCTACTTCTCTAATGAAGAAAGGTAAGTACTTCTGGGCAAGGGACAAATCCTCTAAAACTTGAGGAGAACAGTTTTGATCCTGTCATTAGTTTTTTTGTTCAAAGTTGAGTTATTTCCCAGTGAAATCACCTCCCTGTGATCCATCGGCCTTGTTTAAAAAAATGTTTCACTCTTACATTTTGCTAATGCAGCTAATTCTTTGACCTCATTGCTTAAAATGTTTTAATTGATCCTTTAATGTCTAAAAAATAAGGTGAAAGTGAGAGAGTATGAGGAAGTTTACAAATCCAATTTCCCCCACCATCCATCCAGCTGCCGCCCTGCAGGGAGGAAAAAGGGTTGCACAGGATCCCACGACAGGCCTTCGGAACTTCTTGGGGTGCACACATACCAACCGCTATGCTGTTCACAGTGGAAACCTGGCTCCAAACGTTTGAACACTGTCGCAATCAAGAGGTTGTTGGTAATGACTAATCCCAGTTTCAGAGTAGACTAGAGCACTGGGAAAGCACAACTGAGGCTCATGTCTGGCTGAGTTGGCAAGGCCTAGTCTCAAAGTTTAGAACAGAGGCATGTGTGAGGAGGTGTGTGTACTGAGGATGCAGCTCAGTGGTACAGCACTGCCTAGAAGTATGCCTCAGGCCTTGGGTCCAAGCTTCAGCATAGAACAGGTGTAGGAGATGTGGCTGATTCAGCTGCAGAGAGCTCTGACAGGTGAGGCCCTGAGGGCAATCCTCAGCCCTGGAGCAGAGTTTAGGAAAAGTCTCTGCACTTAGCTGAAATCCAAGAACTGATTTAAATAAAGCTTACCTGCTTGAGTCAGAGGGAAACTATCCTTGACCTCAGCTTCTTAAAATGGATGGAGTGTGCCATTTTAAGAATGGGCATGGAATGGGTAGTGGTGGTGCACGTCTTTAATCCCAGCACTTGGGAGGCAGAGGCAGGCAGATTTCTGAGTTCAAGGCCAGCCTGGTCTACGGAGTGAGTTCCAGGACAGCCAGGGCTACACAGAGAAACCCTGTCTCAAAAAACCAAAAAAAAAAAAAAAGAAAGAAAGAAAGGGATGGAGTGTCGGAAAGGTGACAAATGGGGGACAGTACTCACACAAAAACTAAATAATCAAAGGTATAGCCCCCGAGGATGCCAGGGTTGGGGTGAAGAGTCCAAAACAGACTGTCAAGACATCTTTTAAATCAAGGCTGAAGATAAGCACAAATCCAGAAAGAGACGGACGGCTCTTACACTAAAGAACTAGGCATCAGAAGGCAGGGACATGTGCCAAGTACTCTGAGGGAAATCTCTCTCCACCCCAACTCTTAAAATTCAGAAGCTTTATCAGCACAGGAGTGGGGTGAGTCAGAGCTCTCAGTTCCCTAAGGTTCACAGACCTGGTGCCAGGTGAGCACCCAGTCAGTCTTCACTGCGGTGCCCTGGCCGCAGGGGTTTCAGCTTCTAGTATGCTTCAGTCAGTACAGTGTGAGCAGTACAGACTGCTTTAGGCTGGTTTTGGTTTTTAAATGTAGACTATGTAAGGGAAGCTGAAGTCCTTTTTAACCTTCCAAGAGCAGAGAGAACTACCCCATCCTTGATGATGGGGAAGTCATGGTTTCCTAGGTAGAGAGAACAACTCTGTCCTCACTGACAAAGACATCATGGCTTCCTGGTAGCCATTGGCTTCATCTGCATTTTAAGTAAGTGGCAGTCCAGCTTTAAACCTTCTCTCTCATAGTTCTCCCATTGCAGACAGCCAGCTTACCTGGGGGTGGGGTCAGGAGCTGACATGGATCAGTAGCAAAAAAGCCCTAAGCAGCCAGACTAAAAGGCAGCATTCAAACCTCAAGCACACACACTTTGCTTATGGGAGATCTGTTTAAGTTCACACAAATATTTTATCTTTTGCCCCACTCCTTTTTGAGGTGGGGATTTCATTAGCCCTGACTGCCCCAGAAATCACTACATAGACCCAGGCTAGCTTTGAACTCACAGAGATCCATTTACTTTGGCCTCTCAAGTACCGGGGTTAAGTGACCATGCTCAGTTTATCTTTCTGACAAGCCTGGCTACTTACTATCCTACCTGGAAAGGAATACGAACACACCAACTGCAGTGAGAGCAGAAAGCAGAGATGAAGCAGAGGAAGAGGAGACTCATGGCAGGAAGCTGTTCCCAGAGCTGAGAGGAGTTGGGTGGGGTGCCGACTGGTACCCCCACAGCCTTGTCCAGGCCCAGCACACAGAGCTCAGGATAGCAAGCCTGGAACACTAACAAACCGTGGGAGGCCATAAGTGGTTTTTGCTTATGAAAAATATTCAAGACCTGTAAGAGCGTCTACTCAGTGGCTACAAAACTGAACAGATATGAATGGGAAAGATTTATGGGGAAGAGGGGGTAGATGGGGGTGGCAGGGGGTTGGGAGGGCGCTAGGGATGAGGGGGTCAGGGTGCATCATACGCATGTGTGAAATTGGTAAGAAAAAATTAATATCTATTATCTATCTACCTACCTACCTACCTATCTATCTACCTATCTAAAACGGCAAGCAGATGTAGGTCCTTCAAGGACTGAGTTTTAATCGAAGAAAAAAAAAAAACAAAAAACCAAAAGAACAAAAAAACAAACCAGTTCAGGATCCTGCATAAGCAAATGGCACAAGCTTTTACTCCATCAACTATCAAGCAGAGCAATCAGATTCTTATGCAAGGAAGGGAAAAATGAGATTCCAAATCTTCAAGTGAGCTGACTAATCCCAGTGCTGGGGACTGGCTTAGGGCCCCACTTGTGCCACTGAGTCATACCCCAGACACCTCTGTAGACCTTATGCTTTCTGAAGAAGAATCTGTGTTATTCTAGAACTGGGGTACTGCATCATGAAAATTCTGTTGCTGCTAGCCCTCCTTTTCCCCGGGATACAAGCTTTTCTTAGTCAGCGGGAGGAGACGGAGGTACCAGGTACTGCCTGGTGCCTGCAGTTTTTCTAAACCACAGACAGGAATAGTCTGACACCCACCTGTTCAGGCCTTGGCAGTAGGCAATATCCGGATTCCGCCAGGAGAAGGCAAGCAGGACACTGCGCAGTTTCTGTATGCCCTCTGACGTGGGGCTGGAGTAATGTTTGTTACTGGGCAGGGTCCGAAGCAGGTCCAGCTCAATCTGCTTGGAGGCTGGGTTCTGCTTCTCTAGCGCCTTCTGGAGCAAGGTCTGGAAGTAGCCTGGCTCCATGCTGTCCTTGAACTTCCTGGTGTGACGGTCAACACACCACTTCCACACCTTGGAGCGGTGCTCGTGGGGAATGCCTGCTCGGATCAGGTTTTTCAGCTCTGGAGAGCATACCATCTCCCTGTTCATTGTGCTTGCAAAATAGTTTTCCCACTTGACCCCAGTGGAAACTTCCTGGTTTTCTGTGAGGTACAGAGTCTTCAGGTCCAATGCTCGGACCTTGGCGATCAACTTCTCTTCCTCATCATCATCAGGGACAGTCCTAAACCCGTAGATATCAAACTCACTGTGGATAAATAACAAGAGGGACAGTAGAAATGACATGGTCTTAGCAAAGGGTGCAGAGAAGCAGGACCCGTTCAGACCATGAAGCAGATACGCTTCTCAATTGAGCAGGGCCAGAAAGGTCAAACGAGATCGACTCTCAATAGTGTACAGGGGAAATGGGCTAAAACTCTGCATATAAAGTCAGGAGGAAATACAGGCACTATTATCAAACAAGACTGATCTAAGATGGGTGCAATGGTGTACACCTCTGATCTCAGTGTTCAAGAGGCTGACGAGGGAGGGCTGTAAGTTTGAGGCAAGTCTGAGTGTAGCTAGAAAGACTGTCTCAGAAGAAAAAAAAGAAAAAACATCTATGTGGCTATATAGAGGACATGTCTATGTTACTTTATACATCACACTTATATACAGAATAACTTCATGATTCAAAAGATATTTTTTTAATAAAAAAGTATCTTACTATGTTTTACCAGCCTAGTCTCAAATGCCTAGGTTCAAGTGATCCTTCTACCTCAGTCTTCTAAGTCGCTGGGACTGCAGGTGTGTGCCACCATACCTGTTTAGAAGGCGTCACTTTAAAAGGTGAAAGACAAGGAAGAGGGTATTAGTAAGACAGCCTTTTAGTTTTGGGTACCAGAACTAATCAAGGCTTTGGTGGACAGGATATGGCCCTACAGATGTCAACATCCTACCCCTGAAATCTGTGACTAAATACAAGGAGAGGACAGTGGCAGGTGAAATTAAGGTACAGAATTAACACAAGGAGATTGTATGTGTTACCAAGGAACCAGGTATCCACATGACCCCTTCAAAGAGGAGCAGGGAAGACTAAAGAGCAGATCAGAGGAAGAGAAGAGGCAGGAGAGAAGTGTGTGTGTATGTGTGTGTGTGGTGTGAGTATGTGTGAGTGCATATGTGAGTGCACATGCTCACACATGTGTGCAGGGACTGGATCAGATGCTGATGCTTTTAAAGATGGAAGGGGCCATGAACTATAGAATGCAGGCAGTCTCTAGAGGCTGGGAAACAGGGTCTCACCTTATATCTGCCAGGAACTGTATCTACCGACATTTTCAATGATGGAAATGAACTGTTCCCCAGAAGATCCAGAAAGGAGCCTGGTCCTTGGTTAAATTAAGATTTCAGTCTAATGAGACTTTATGTTGACTTCTGATCTATGAACTCTGACAGCAACCTTGCTAAGTCTATGGTTAATCATGGCAGTATCAGAATCTAGTATACTTCTGACACAGAAGACATGTACTTTCTTCATATTAGGAATCTTGTTTCTCTTCTACATCCTGGAAAATTCTTGCCTGGGTACACAGAACATATACCATGGTGTTTGTAACTAAGAAAACTGGAAAGGTCCTATGTGCTTTTCATGAGGGGAAGCAATAATGCCACTGTGGTCTATTTACCTAATGAAGTTCTAAACGCACATGGGAAGAATGTGACACACTTCAGAACAGCTCCCAGAGATCACCAATGACTATGAACAAAGCAACCATATATGATGTGGAGGCAGTACTCTTGAACTTGAGACTCTGGCTGCCTGGGCTGGGGTCTTATTCATGTGCCATAGGATGTGTAGCCCAGAATATGCTATACCACTTCCTAACTTACCCACCTCGCTCAAAAAAGTGAGAGCAAATCCACTTGCAGTGAGCGTTTAACCCAACTCTGCATGTGAACCACTTAACGGTTCCTGCATCCAGCACATCTCTCAGAACAAGTGTTGTGTAGCAACGGTGTTATATTCTGAAAGCACATTTCTGTCATTTGACAAGCACAGCAAATGCTGGTAGGTAGGATCTGTCAGCCCAGAGAGGGGCCCAAGCATGCCAAAGGCCTTTGACTGAGGCTGAAGGAAAGGCAGCAAGGAGACTGCAAAGAGCAAGGCCCAGAGACAGCACTATTATCTGAGTGACAGGGACAGAAGAGGTTACACCAGGGGAACCTGCAGATTTTTCCTAGCCCTGACACTTTGAGACTGGTCAGAAACTATATTACATGAGCCATTAATCCAAGATCCAGTCTGGGTTCTATGACCCCCTCAGGAAAAAAAAAAAAAAAGATGCAGTATTTTACATGTGTCTGTCCAAGTGCACCTTGAAGATGGGTCAATGGTTTGTCTCAGATGGAGTGGTCTTAGGCCACAAAATCAGGTTCTAGAAACCGCCCTCCCACACAAGGAAAAGCCTGCTTCTGTCTTTGGCCTGTTTGCTTCCCCCCAATCCCCTGACAGTATGCACCTATGTCATGAAAGGGCACCTATTCTTTGGAAAACTGGCCCCTGCAGAAGGCTGTATATATTGGAGGTGAGGTTGCTTTGACATAGTCTTGGAATCAATAGGCCTAGACTGATTCCAGTTCCATCACTTGATTTCTGTGGGAGAATGACAATACCTGCTTTGTTGGCCTGACAGCATTGCCACGGGCATCACAAAAGACATACAGTGTTGAGTACCCTGTGAATGTCTATCGCTATGGAAAGGAGACTTGGGAAATGGGTGGACTGTCCCAACAGACTCAAGCATATTTACCTGACCAGATGAGGTTTAATGAAGGCTTGCTCCGGCTGCTCTTGGCTCTCAACCTGCAGAGCATCTTCCAACAACTGGGCTATGACATCCCTGGCAGGCCCCTGTTCTTCTGAGCAAACTGGTGTCTTCATTTCTTGGAGCAGTATCAAGTATTTACTTTCAACCTGGCAGAGCTTGGCTTCCAGGCTAGAGTACTGCAGAGAATGTAAGGTGTTACCTCCATCCAGAGACAAATACTGGAAAAGCAAGCCTTAGGTATCACAGGCAACCAATAAGCCCAAACCAGCATGCTCAAGAAGACTAGGAAGTGAGCCTGCTGCAAACTATAACACAGGCAAAAAGTTAATTCATGCCACAGACCTTTCTGGGTTAAAAGAGCCTGCTATGGCTCCCTTTTTTCCTAAGCACAGAAGGTGCTAAATAAGAACAGGAACCACCCAACAACATGGCTAGAATGAGCAACAGAGACTGGGTCATGAGCCAACGACTGAGGTCAAGCCTACCCCTACTTGGTTACATGGGCCATGAATGCTCCTCTTTGCCCCATGCATACCAACTTTGTTAGGACATTATGTCCAGGCAGGATTCGTTCCCATCTGCTACCTGATCAGAAAAATCAACTTTCCTCTGGCAAATATGCAGGAATAAGGCTTACAACTGTGCCTGGAAGGCTGCTCAAAAATAGTATATGCATGCAACAGCTGTGGACAAGTGCCAGACATTTCTAACTCACAGCTGGGATGCTTGTGGCCCCTTATCCTTTCGAAAGCCCTCTGCAGCCATGGTCTTAAACCGACCCTGCAGGATCTATGGGGATGGGAATACTCTCACCACTCTGGTCTCACACATGTGAAACTAAATCTCAACAGTATACACAACTTTCTAGGTAACTTTAACTTGGAGTGACCCTATCACTGCTCTTTGCTTTCATTCTGAAACCACTACTTAAAACACATGACGAAGGCCACGAGTGAGAGTTTCTTTGTCATCAACAGAGAAGATGTACTATACATTCTTCACATGTACTGACTCCAGCAGCCATGTTTCTCCCATCATGGTGGCTAGGTAGGTTTTAAAGCACATCCGCTCAATCATGGTTTCCACCCACTCACTTTTCAAGTACTAAGATGAGTCTGTCCTGACTTACCTTCACCATCAGATCCCTCTCTCTCCTTTCTGCGTTTCTTCGTAGAGCTGAGAGTTCCAAAATTTCCTTGTTTAGAAATTTATTTTGGCTTTTGTACCCTTGCAGACTATCCTGTTGGGAAATTTTTTTAAAAAATCAATTCATGCTGGTTGCATGTTGGCTAATTATCCTACGTAATTAGCATATTTGAGTCCTGCCCAGTGAAAGCAAGTTCTAAAGAGATTGGGAGATGTTAGTAGGTGCTTTCTGATGAATCTTTTTGGCCGTCTGTGGCAGCAGAAGGAGGTGGGAGAACATTTACTTAGCAGTGGTGGTTTTTCTCAGCTGACGGCAGACAGGATGCACTTTCTCACTCCAGTCACACAGATGAGTTGGTGAAAAAACAGTCATTTAACATTCTTTTAAAGCAGACATTGACTGTATCTATATAGGGTCTCATTTTGACTTATGTAGTTCTATTTTTAAAAGGCTATAAAAATATACAAAAGCCCATAATTAAGAAGGGCATGTAAGGATGAATACTACGACCTGTGGTGCATGAGGCACTCTGGAGAACACACTCTTCACTTCTGTACAGTGCAGTTTCAAACTGTGGAAAAACTGAAGGAGGACACTAGGCAGAGGGTGCAGTTCAGTGGTAAAGTATCTGACTATCAGACACAAGGCCCTGAATCCAGTTCCCAGCACCACCTACCAAATTACCAAGAGCACAGTCGGCCCTTCACTGGATTGGCCAACTGTCTACTCCTGCAACATTTATTTTGTATTTAGAGAGTGTAAAGGTTAGCGCGTGCGCTCGCTCTCTCTCTCTCTAAGACAGGGTCTATTATATAACCTTAGCTGTCCTGGAACTCACTATGTGAACCACTCTGGCCTTGAACTGAGAGATCTGGCTTGCCTTAGTCTCCTGTAGTCACAAGTTTTGCCCCGTTCTACTTGAAGGAGGGTGTAACTGAGTAGGGAAGAGCTTTCATGTAAAATGCTCTGAAAATAAGTATACAGACTGCTTTAGATCACCTCTGTGATAAGTCAGGGAGGCCTCTAAACAAAGATGAGTGAGAACCTCCTTTAAGGCTGAGGTTGGAAGGATTCCTTATACACTCCATCTTTTGTAACCATGTCCTCCCTCTGGCCCTGACCATTTTTACATATTTCTCCAGACACTCCCTGTCTCCAGACTGAACTTCCTTGAGGCTGTAGTCTGTCCCGATAAGACGCAGAAGAACTAGAAAGGTTTCCCTGGTACCCCTGATTTGCTGGCCCTCATGCAGCATGTGCCACAGGTCATAAGTACTCTGGCAAGGCAATACTAAGACCTCTTGTAAAAAGAAAAATGAAACAAAAACAAACAACAAGCAACCAAGCATGGTAACTCACACTTGGGAATCTCAGCACCCTAAACATGGAGACAAAAGATTACTGAATTTGAGGCCAGCCTGAGCTACAACATAAAACTCTGTCTCAAAATATAAATAAATAAAATAAAGTCTGTTTGATAGACGATATAAATATGAAATAGTAAGAGGTGTTTTGGTTTCTCAATAATAAATCCTACTGTGGAGAGGGCTTAGGTGGTAAAGTATATGCTACACAAGGATGAAGATCTAAGTTGGATTTCCATCACTCATGTAAAACCCTGTGTGATGGTATCCTATAACCTGGTGCAGGGAGTGTGGAGACAGGAGGATCCCTGGGGCTTCCAGGCCAACTAGAAAGCTCTGGGTTAAGACTTTGTCTCAAAAATAATGTGGAGAGGTATGATGGAAAAGTATCAATACCTAGCCTCCACATGCATGAGTATACTTGTGCATATGCACCCGCACATACATGTGCATCCATGCACACACTACATACACACAAAAATAAAATAGTCCATGCTGGTTTTGTGTTGTCACTAAAACAGCACCCATACATCCCAGCCCTGCAGCCACTGTTTCCGTGTTCATAACTCTTGCTCATAGCATAGCACTTGCTCAGCTCACTGCTGGCAAATGGAAGGTGCTGGAAGTCATGAAGCACATGCTCTATAATGATCTCAATGCTAACACACCTGGACCCTTCAAGAATAAACTCCATTTAGAACTCACACACCTGGAACCAGTGGCTGAGTGGAAATACCGGTATATACTTGACCTATGTGGGGTCTGCTGGAGTCAGCTGGGCTCTACCTAATGCCCAATGTCCCAGAGGATGCTTGTCTACCTGAAACTTCTCAGGTAGAGTCTCAGGAGCTGCTGACAGCAAAGACATGCTAGTCTACAGCCTTCTTCACAGCAGCCTAAACGGTCCAGCTCTCTGCTCTCGACCAGCAAGATGCTCTACAGGCTTAAGAGGCAGGCTGCTCCTGCTTCCCACAGGGAGCGTGCTCCTCCTCCCTCATATGCTGCTTATCACTCCAGTTCCTTTCTCTTCAGCAGTCAGCCTCTTAACCCTGGGCTACCTCAGAGAGGAGAACTGGGAAGACAGCTCCGTCCTTCCTTCTAAGAGCAAGACTTCTCATGTTGGGCAGTGACTCTGACTGAGCAGACTTCTACTCTGGACTGCCTGGAGCTGAGTCCACCTTCCCAGCTGGCTTACTCTGACTACTGGGACAAACTTCGTGCCCAGGCC
Source organism: Rhynchomys soricoides (assembly GCA_019843965.1). Taxonomy (NCBI): domain Eukaryota; kingdom Metazoa; phylum Chordata; class Mammalia; order Rodentia; family Muridae; genus Rhynchomys; species Rhynchomys soricoides. The sequence continues at coordinate 5,044,074 of JADRCH010000056.1, read as the reverse complement.
TGTGGAGGCTCTTCAAGTTAAGTCTGTGTTTGTATTTTATGTACGCAGAGGGGAAACTGACAACCTCCTTGGCATAATGAAGTCTTGAGGGTGGGAAAATTAAAGGGGAGGGTGCTTCCTCCATCTAAGCCAGGGACAGGAAGGGCTCAGAGTGTCCCAGGAAGTGGCAGTGGCAGCAACAGCAACAGTGTAGGAAGGGCTTCTGAGGCAGTTCTTGAAAATGCCTGGGATTTGACCCTAAAGCCTCTTTCTGCACCCCACCCCTGCTCTGCTCTCATTAGACTAGCTCCTGACAACCAGACCTCTAGGGGTCAACGATGATGGAGCTAACTGAGTCTGCAATGTCTGTCCAGAAAGCCAGCCCACACCCTGCCCTTACTTTTAGCCTGTCCAACTCCAGCTGGTCCCTGCTGGCTGGGTTGGCCAAAGGAGAGGTGGGCCCCATGGTGGGCGAAGACATGCTGCCCTCACATTCGCTGAGCTTGATGATGACCTCGTCCTTGGCCTGGATGGTCTCCATCAGCATCCCCAGCCGCTCATTGAGCTCTCCCACCTTGCTCTTCAGCGTCCTCACTTCCTGCTGGAGACTTTCCTTCTCTAGGCCAAACCTCTCCAGCTGGCTGCTGAGGCCCAGGATCTGCTCGTCCTTTTGGTGGAGAAGCTCCAGTGTGTCCCTTGGGACCCCCTGGCTGATTTGGTGGCTCGTAAAATACTTGTCATATTGTGATGACCGGACTGTTTGCTGGAGCAGCCGAATGAGCTCCTAGGAGTCAAGAAGATAATGAGGTGAAGGGTAAGAAGGGTATGGGGGAGAAAAGCAGAAATCATAGCAGTGTTATATAAGCAATCACTGGAATTTGAAGAAATGCAGAAAAAAACGCCACTGGAAGCATTTTAATATTGAACTTCCTCTCGAAAGATCTCAAAAATAGAGAGGAAAAAAATGCACTCCACAAATACAGTCCGAAGAGAACAATAATAGGAAACGGGAAATAATGGATGTGCATGCTGTCATTAGCAATGGTTCTTGGCACATGCTTATCAGTGCAAAGGGATCTGTGAAGTACTGTTCTGTGCACATGCCTGTAATTCCAGTGCAGGAGCAGGGGGATCAACTGCTCCAGGCCAGTCTAGATGACACAGTGAGATGCTGTCTCAAAAATAAATGAATAAATAGAAGTGTGTGTGGGGGTGGTGGGGGTGGGGGGGTGGGGGTGGGGCTGGGAAGATGACTCAGCAGTTAAGAGCACATACTGCACTTGCAGAGGATCTGAGCTTGGTTCCCAGAACCCACATGGGAGGCTCACTGAATTTGACATTGGTTTCTGGCCTCCATGGATGCCTACATTTACATACTCATATATATATAATTAAGAATAAAATCAAAAGGGGGAGAGATCCAGGCTCTAAGGTTTACTGAGCTGTCCAACAATTAGGTAAACGAAATTCTTACCAACTTACAAAAATGCTATCATCTGACAGGATGTGGAAACTTGAGAGAACTTTGAGGCTGAGGAACTGGGCGTGGGTGTAGAGAGGAGCACCTTGTAACCTGCCCATGGTCTAGGGTCTTTGAATATACATGGGCATAGCTCAGGGCACAGGATGGCAGCCCCAGGGAAGGGCTCCCGGGGAGCAAGAGCTTTAGGTCTCTGGTCCACTGAGGGTACACAGAAATCAAGAGGCAGTTACCTTCTGACTGGATAGGTCCTTCTTGAGTTGCTCCAGCTCCTCCTGCTGGCTTTGAATCTGTAGTTGCATTTCTGGGACTGGCTTAGTGAGACATCCGCTGCTGCCCGATGACGGTCCCTCGATCAAAGGGTCACTACTGCTGTGGCGGTTCTTGTATGACCCAATTATGTCCTTCAAGGGGCGCTTCCCTTTGTAAGGGTTCCGTCCAAATTCAAATGGGAATCCTGAACTAGTGACTCCTATATTAAAAAAAAAAAAAAATTTTTTTTTTTTTTTTTTTTTTGAGCAAGTTAAACCTGGTGTTCTTACAAATCATCCTCTGGGGTATGTGGACTCATCAACCCAGGAAGAAAGCAGGGCAGCTGAATGTCTTCATTGTAGAGAATGCCAAATACGTCTAAAGCAGCAGAGTTTTCTTGCTGGACCACTCTTTACAGAAGACTACAGCATGAGCACTGTGTAGAAATATGCGGTCCACCAGGCATCCATGGCTTCTTTACTCATGGATGTTTTTTAAAAGGTATAAATATACTTTTTAAAGTGTGACTTTATATACTAAATGATCCAGATAATTGTTAACATGGATGACTTCAGATGAACATTCAAAAATACAAACTGGAGACACAAAAGTACTACGGCCTTTTGGTTATTTAAAGCTAGGAGAGATAAAGGCATCCATCAGTGCTGTGAGAAGCACACAGTGGCTCCCTGGGGTCAGGCAGAGACGGGAAGACAGGGGGTGGGCCTGCTTCATGACAGCTCACAGAGGCACATGCTTCTGACTTGGGGCCTTGTTTGGATCTAGCATGTCTCCCAAAGGCCCATGTGTTAATGTCTCAAGCCAGCAGCTTGCTGGTACCGATGAAAACTAGGGGCTTAATGTGAAGTCTTCTAGACAGTGGTACCCCAGGCTGCCTTCTTTCTTTTGCTTTTTGGCCACATGTTTCTACAATGATGCACCTCTATAGGCCCAAAGCGATGGGTTCAGTTGGTCATAGACTGAAATCTCTACAACTGTGCCAAAATAAATCCTTTCTCTACATAAGATAGCTTCCCTCAGGTACTCGTTACAGTAAAGGAGTACGATTAATCTAACCAGTTCTTCGAATCTGTGATACCATGTTCTTTTCTTTTTGAGTACATCTCAAATTTCTCTAAAGAAAGATGGTGTGTGTGTGTGTGTGTGTGTGTGTGTGTTTCGGTGACAGAGTCTTGATACACAGCCCAGGTTCCTCTGAAACATGCAATCCTCCTGCTTCAACCTCCTTGGTCCCTAAACTACAAGTGTATGACATAATGCCTGGCTTAGTAAGTACACAGTTTCTTCAGTCAGCATCTCTGTGATGCACAGAGGCATGGCAGGTATTAAATCTCCCGGAAGAGGTTTACAGCCACCGGGCTACATGGACACTTACTCTTCGCAGCACTTTACACAACTTTATGAATTACTGCCCCTCCCCCCACCTCATCCCCTCCTATAATGCAAGGCCCTACCAGTTCATGCTTCAGGGACTTGGCCAGTCAGTGTCTCCTATGTCCCTGGAGGTAACAAATGCAGCACAGAGAGCAACAGAGCACAGGTACAACAGTGTATGGGTGCATACACACCTTTACTCCCCTCAGGCATCGGCTTCTTCCTATCTTCCTGTACCGGGGACTCCTCCAGGTCCTTAGGAGGCGGGTCTAGAAGCTCCCATTCTTCATTGGTGTAAAACACGGTCTTGCGACTCTCACTGTGCCCTCTCCCAGGACGGAATGATGACATTGAATTTCTATTTAAAAACAAGAAAGGGCAAAGCAAAACACAGCTGTATATAGGACTGATAACGATGGAGATCTGATAACACCAAACGTGGTGAGAATATAGAAAATGAGAAAACACACCCTGCCGGTATGAGTACACACTGGGATTAGTATCTCAGAAAGTAGCAATGCAGAGTTAAATTGAAATTTCTTAAAAAACAAAACTCCCAAAAAACCTTATTTAAAAAAAGTCACACATCATGATTAACCAGACCCAAAGTCTACGCATCTCAGTGGACTTGTGTACAGTTAGATTAGCTATTCCGAGGCTGGGGAGAGTCACACTGGACATTATACTTTCGACAGCGAATATTTTCTTATGAGAACTGCCTTTCTCAAGATACCAGCGTTTCCTAAGCGACACCAGAACACAGACTGCATTATCCATGTTAACCACTCGTTGCACTGATGGTCACCTGATCACCAGCAGGACTGTAAAGGGGTTCAAGTGGGGAAGAGTGACTGTAAGAATTGGTTACACATAGGGTTACACATAGGAAAAAGAACTCGAGCCTCACCTCACTCCATACTCACAAACGAATTCAAAACATACTACAGAGGCAGGCGGCTGTGGCACACGCCTGTGATCCCGGCACTTATGAAGCTGGGGCAGAAGGATCGTAAGTTCCAGGCCAGCCTGGGCTATACAGTGAGGTCCTATTTCAAAATAAAAGCCAAACAAGCCCCACCAAAACACAAAACTTCTGGAAGAAAACAGAAGAGAAAGTATTTTCCACATAAAGTTAGACTTTCTTCCCTTTTTGTATGTATGTGCATATATATGTATGTGTGTGCACACTAAGGTGACAACTTTAGTAAGGTCAACTTTAGGTATCTGCCTCAATCACTTTCCAGCTTATTATTATTATTTATTTTTTAGGACTTATTTTTTACTTTATGTGTGTGAGTACTTTGTTGCTCTCTACACACACACCAGAAGAGAGCATTGGATCCCATTACCGATGGTTGTGAGCTATCACATGATTGCTGGGAATGGAACTCAGGACCTCTGGAAGAACAGTCAGTGCTCTTAACCACTGAGCCATCTCTCCAGCCCTCCAGCCCTCCAGCCCACCAGCTTATTTTTTTGAAACAGGGTTTCTCTCTGAACCAAAGGCTCACCTACTTTGCTAGGCTAGGCAATGAACTGCAAAGATCAGCCTCTCTCTAGCTCCTCAATGTTGGGATAACAGACACACATCTAGCTCTTTACATGGGTCCTTGGGGTCCAAACTCAAGCCAAGTTTATTTCCTCACTAAGCCATCTCCACAGCCAGCCCCACGTTAGACAGATGTCCTAAAGAGAACTCAAAAAGCACAGTCTATAAGACAAAATAACAAAAATTGAGTTCATTAAAAGTTTTCTCCACTGGAAAATACTTGCAAAATATATACCTGACAAAAGGCTCATATTCAGAATATTTAAGAATGCTTAAAGCTCAATAAGACAAATAAACAACTCAAAAATGATCAAGAGATGAGGAAAGAAAATTTTAAAATAAGCAAGAAAAAGGAAAAATACATGCAGTTTCCTAACTTGTAAAGTTAAACTTAAGATTTCCTTTTAAAAAACTTTTTGACGGTTCCAAAGCAATGCACATTCACTGCAAACCATACTCTGAGGCTTGATTTTTTTCCTGAGCTAGTGATACGCAGAAAGACACGGAGCCAGGAGTAACTTCCAGTGAGCCACACTGTTGTTCAGTTCACCCTTGAACTGAGCACATGATCCTTTACAGATCCTTTACAGAGCACATGAAGCTAAGCCACGATGCTTGCGGAGTTAGTATATAAAATGCATGTTTGCCTTTTGTATTTTCAACTTATGTTTGGGTTTCCTAGCACCTAATCCTACCATGTAACCCATCTTAAGCTGAAGGGCAGCTATCTATAAATGGTTAGTAAGATAACATCAAGGTTGAAGAGGTGGCTCAGTGAATAACATCATCTGCTGCTCTTGCAGAAGACCCCGGTTTGGTTCCTAGCACACACATGGCAGCTTGCCACCATTTATAACTCTTAGTTCCAGGGCATCCAACCACTTCTGGCCTTCACAGGCACTAGGCATGCATGTGGTACACTGAAATACACGTATACATACATAAAATAATATAAAAATATACTTAAAAAAGCATCACTTGTTTCATATATCAGTTAAAAATACATCACACCTCCAACAACTAAGGTTAAAAACAACAGCAATTCTCACCGTTTGGGAGGATGTGGAGCAACTGGAGCTGGCCAGTAGTGTTGGTGGGAATGTGAAAAGGAGCAGTCACTTTGAAGAATTATGTCAAGTAAATGATGAATACAACCGGCCACAAGAGCTCATTTATTTTAAATTCTTACAAAAGCACAGCTATAGTTCAAGAAAGCAGCTTGGAGGTTGCCTGAGGCCAGGGATTAGAGGAGGGCTCACGAGGGAACACCACCTATTCTCGTTCCCTCCCATCCCCACCATCTGAAACAGGGTCTCACTGGGTAGCCCTTGCTGGCCCAGAACTGGATAGATAGACCAAGCTGGCTTCACGCTTACTGAGATTTGCGTGCCTCTGCCTTCCAAATACTAGGATTACAGGTTGTGCCCTGACACACAGCAATATATTTAAGATTATAGAGGAGTTCCTATGGGGTGTAATTTTCTAACATCCCCCAGCCTGTACACCTAAAATAAGTGAGTCTAATAGGCAAGCCACACCTCAATATGGCTGCTAAACCAGGAGAGAACCCCGCACATCACTGGTGTTTCCTGAGGCAGACTCAAGGTGAGAAGGGAAACCAGAGTCTCTCGTGTGAACTAGTCAGATGGCACTGTTGTATAAAGCAGCTACATCTCAGTATTTCATTTCTGATGTTTGTTGCTGTGTGTGTGTGTGTGTGTGTGTGTGTGCGCACATATGTGCAGTTGTGGTTTCCTGTGCATGCATCTGTAAAGATCAGATGTCAGGATCAAGTATCTTTCTCTATTACTCTCTAATTATTTTCTTTAATTTAATTTTTCTTTTTCTTTTTTTTTTGGCTAGAGACATGGTGGTTAAGAACACCAGCTGCTCTTGCAGAGGACCTGGGTGTGATTCCCAAACCTCACTGGCTGCTCCCAACTGCCTGTAACTCCAGTTCCGGGAGTTATGACACTCTCTTCTGGTCTCTATGGCACCAGGCATACATGCAGGACACAGACATACATATACATGGAATAGTCATACTCATAAAATAAGCATTTTGCTTAGTTACTGGGAGGAGGAGAAAGCAGGAGGGATGCGCACCACAGTGTATGTGGGGAGGGGACCAGAGGACATTTTCCAGATCGCAGGTAATAGGCTTGGTGGTGAACACATTTGTCTGCTCAGCGTCATCTCACCAGCCCTCTCCACTTTATTTTTGACAAAGGTTTCACTGAACCTGGAACTGTGTTAGCTGAATTGGCTGGCCATAAAGCTTTTAGAAGCCCCTCCCCAGTACTGGGGTTACAGATGTGACCCAGATGCTTGGCTGTCACGTGGGTACTGGGGATCCAAACTCAGGCCCTCATGTTTAAGCAGCAAGAACTTTATTCACTGAATCATCAAGTCCCTTCATATTTGTGTTTTATGTAGCTTTGGTTATCCTGGAACTCCCTCTGTAGACCAGGCTGGCCTCAAGCTCAGAGATCTGCCTGCCTCTACCTCCCAATATTTGTGTTTCTAAAAGCATGGTTTACTCCCTTGTATTTGAATTTTACTAAAGTAATTTAAAGTTTTAGAGGAACAAAAAGAAATTATATAGCACACATAGGTTCTCATCCTGCTGGTAAAATACGTTAAGGTATACTTTGCAAGCAAGCAAGCAAGTACGCATGCGCACGCATGCACGCGTGTGCAGTTTTAACATTGAGTCCCTAGAACTCAGTGATTACACTTGTCTAAGACCTGGCAGCTGTCTTCTTACTGAGTGCTGAGACCACAGGTGGTAAAGAGAGTAAGCGTGTTTCATGTTACTCACAGCCTAATCTCTTCTGGTGCCTGGCTCTGTGCAGAATGGCCTTATCAACATCCAGGGGAACCCAAAAGAGCATGCTAATGTCATAGTCAATTCTGGTTTCACAACATCTCAAAACTGTGGAGAATGATTTCAAAATAGTTGCTCTGAAGAAAAGGAAGTCTCACAAATGCTTCATCTACTCCTGCACATTCCCAGCACCTGTGAGCCTGCCAACAGTTCTAGGGACATTTCCAGGCCCAGAGCTCATGCTCTCCTATGAAAGGAGTTAGAATCTCCTTGCTATCTGGCATAGCTTCAAAATGAGTTTTTGTTCTTTCCCTGCAGAATGGTGTGTGGAACACACTGTTAGTGAGGAGCGTGCTGGGGGGGAGGGGAGTGAGCTCTGCCTGTCACTCCCGTTCTTAGAGTCAACAACAACAACAACAACAACAACAACAACAACAACAAAGGAGAAACCAGAGAAGACCCAAACTCAGCCCAGGTAGGAAGAAAGGCAGTTTCAGTAATTAACTTCCATGTCATCTGCTTTCTTGTTTCCAGTCTGTTGCAAGCCCCTGCATCTGAAGGACAGCTGAGGGACAGCCTAGGGTGCTGTGACAACTGCCAAGGCTTGGGGTAATGGAGAAATGAGATTGGCTTCCAAGTGAAATCCCTTTCAGCTGAGGTATTATTTAATCAAGTCCTGGGTGAGTGGGTTCTTGGCAGAACCCAGTTCTTGATTGTGCAACACACTGTGCCACATGGGATACACTTTCCAAAATAAATATATATAATTTAAACTAATTCAAATAACATAGTAATTTTATACTCAAACACTCACTGTAATCTCGATGAGCAAGTGGACATTGGAAGTTGAGAGATGTGTTTGCAAATGCCCTATCAAATCTCTCCAGAGCCTTTAACTTCACAAGCTGCCTGCACAGTGTGGCTACACTGTGGCCAGCACTCCAGCTCCTCAGTGGTGAAAGGTTGGGCTAAGGTCAAAGTCTGGACTTACAGAAGGCTGGAGGCAGCAGGGAAACAGGCTATCCCAGGGGCAGCACTCAGCTCCCTTCCCTCAGACCATGGTCAGAAAAACAAAACATGATGTAGTCTCTCACTGATACCTTCCTCCATGAAGGTGACTCAACACTGTCTTCTCTGAATTGATGAGCAGATACCCACAGCTAGGGACCAGGTTAAATAAACTAGGGCACAGCCATACAAATGACCTCTGTGGACCAGCCCCAACACAGCTATTGAGTTAGGTCGTTCCAGACTATACAATGCCTCAGCTCTAGGAATCAAGGAATCATGAAGCTGTCATTCAAACTGTTGCTGCCAAGCCTCACTCTGCAGCTGAGAGCACAGCTCTGGTGAAAGTGGGCCTCACAACTTGGTGGACACAGAGAAATCACATCCACGGGAAAAGTCAGGCGAATGCTAAGGAACGGAGACAGTGTGTACAGGAGGGTCTCTTAACAGGCAGAGGGAATTCCAGGGTGCTTACATATAAGAATTCATTTCTAGCTACCTCTTGAATATGGACTTTAAAAGCTTCATTTTTTGGCTGAGCCCCTCAGCATGAGCAGGCTTCTCTCTTTATAAGCACGCCTGCCTTTCATCATCAAGTAGAAACATGACTAAAAGAAAGGACAGGCTGAATGGAGCTAGTGAATGGCAGCACTCAAGCCAGGTGGCTCTGGGCTCATCTACGCCAGAGGGTCCAAGCTCTGAGTTCCATGGAGTCTGGACATGTACAGTGTTCCAACAGGAGATGGAGATGTGCTAAGAAGGGGGGGGGGTGAGGGATGGAGAGTGAGAGAGTGCAAGCCCAGGGATAAGCAATGCCCACCGCCCACGATGTGCACATCTAAATCCCGGGAAAGAAACATTGCTGCTGTGATTACAGGAAGGATCTTGAGCTGGGGAGGTCATTCTGGGTTATCTGAGGCAATGAGAAAGGCTATCTTTCTTGTCATCCGAAAGGTTATCGGAAAGCTAGGAGAACAGAATGAGTGGACGCAGAGAACTTGGCTCCTGTAACAAGTAGATCCAGGCTCCTGTAACAAGTAGATCCAGCAGTTCCAGCAGAAGAGGCCGATTGCTCCCCTTCCCATAGCTCCCAACTTGAAATAGGATATGAGACTTGCATTAGCTGGTTGATGGCCTTGGATAAGGCACAGATGGACACTCTCTGGGGACTGGTTTCCTATACTGAGTTAGATGTCATCCTAGCCATGGTTAAGGTCTCCCAGTCTACAAGCCACAGCCATGATTTCTCTAAAGCTAAAGTAGTCCTGATAATGAACAGGTCCCTGGAAGTGCATGGTTCCAGCCACAATGGCAAGAAGTGCTGGCAAAAGTGATAGGCACAAACAGCCTGTGCTCTAGGAAGCTGTTAGGAAAGACATCGACAGCAACACACACACACACACACACACACACACACACACACACACAGCCTGGCCAACGTCTTCTACCACCTTCCTTGTGTTACCCCTCCTGAAGGCCTGGTTCTGAAAACACCCATGAGACAGTACCATGACTATAAGCCTCATATGTCTTGGCAAAGGTTGAGCTATGCCTTAAAACAAGGAAAATATAAACAAGTACCACCCAGTCACACACATGGATGACTTCCCCAAATGCACCAGATATCTGGGCGCTGTTTGGGCTGGGGTAGCCTTCTCTTTGAAATGGGGCTCTGAAAGAGATGAGTCACCACCAGGCATAGCCCTAAATGACAAAACCAATGGATTCCTGGGAATCTTAGTCACGCATACAAGTGACGTTGCTACCAGGCTTGGGGGGTCATGAGGAAAGCAGAAACGAAGGGTCAGGAAACAGCCAGCAGCAGAACCAGAAGAAGACCCAGCAGAGGGAACCTCAAAAGGTGAGCATAGCTCACCTTTTGGAAGGTTTCCAGCAAGCTCAGCCTTTCCACTCATCTGGTAAGCAGGGGTGGGGGATGGCTCTCCACCTGACATGAAGGGAAAACCCACTACATTTATGGCCTCAAGAGTCAGAGCAATGCCAAAAGCGAAATGCCTGTATCACTGCATCTTCTAGGGACCTCTGGCTGAGCACTAACGATCAGCCAGACTCTTTGAGGCAGTGATTATTCATACATACCACCTGGTGGAATTTCACACGAGGTCTAGCTCCTTTCCCTGCATGGTCTGAATGGTAGGTAGGTAAAATGACAAAGTCATTAAAGCAGGAAACTAAGTAAAAGTAACCACACCTCCAACAGAGGTGCCTAAGCCGGAGTATGTAAGTGGGCCTGCCTGCCAGGGCCACTGGCTGCAGTCTGCCTTGCCTGGATAAACCACACTTGTATGATGTCACCTGACTTTTCGAATTCTGTTTTGCTGCTGCTGCTCTTAACGGAACAAGGACATACACTTACAATGTAAGCCTAGAATCTTCCAGGCTTTCAACAATTTTCTGATTCCTCATAACCATGTCACCTACTTTCTCTCAACAATATTTTAGTGGCATGACCACCTTCATCAGCTCCCCCTACGTGTCTAACTCATTTGTAATGGAAAATAAATCTCCTACATCTTAAGGAATTACTAGATGATTTGGTCATATGATACAAGAACAGTTACGACGGGCATCTGTGCTTGCATGAAGGAGAATGTTCCCCATATATCTGAGTACTTGTTAGCCAGTTAGTGGAACTCTTTGGGAAGGTTTAGGAAGTATTGCCTTGTTGGAAGAGGTGGGTCACTGGGCTTTGAATTTCAAAAAGCCCAGGCCATTTCCAGTTCTCCCTCTCTGCTTCCTACGTGTGGATGAGGATGTAAACTCTCAGCTACCGCACCAGCTCCATGGGGACTCTAACCCTTTCCAACCGTGAACCCTAATCAAATACTTTCCTTTATAAGCTGCCTTGGCCATGGTGCTCTACCACAACAACTGAACTAAGTCACTAAGACGGCCATCAGTCATTAGACTCTTACACATTTCTAGCTCAGCTGTAGGAGCAGGGCCCTCAAGTCTTGTACAACAATGTGAAATTTAAACTCAGTTCATCAGGGGAGTCTCACAGAGGACCCCAAACTGAACTGGTGGATACAATAAATGCATACACAAACACATGGTTATCCTTAACCCTGACCACAATCAATTTAGTACTTGTTTGAATCCGTTACAAAAATCCAACACTTGAGCCACTCCTTTTAGGGGAAAATAGCTTTGCAATTTCTGAGGTTATTAATTTCTCTCTCTGTTAGGGTTGTAGCTCAGAAGGCACAAGATGGCTCAGCATGTTGCAATCCCTGGAACCATTAAAAAAAGGTTCTCCATCTACTCAGGTCATTTTGTTTTAACCTCCCTAACACATGCCCACAAGTCAAAAGAAAAGAAAACATGACCACTGAGATCTGTCTGAGCATCCTGCTTCTGCAGAGAGCAGTCCCGTGAAGCGCCACAAGAAGTCACTTGTCAAAAGAGCAACAATGGCGACATTCTCTTTCCTAAAACCTAAGTCCCATGTTTAGTCTCCACGCTGTTTGTTCATATTAACTTCTCCTCATCTAGTCCATCTCATGAGGTATGCACAGTCACTTACAAATGAGACACAGAGGCACAGGATGGTGCATGACGTGCTTGAGACCGCTGCCTATGAAGTAGCACAGCAGAGAATTGAGAATCGTTTCAGGAAGTCTGACTCTTATATCATTCAGCGCATTGTGGCTCCTGCTGATAGTACCTCCAAAGGTGACATGTGTTCTCTTTTCCGGGTGGAGACACTCTGAGCTCTGGGAAATGGGAAGTGCCCAATACTGTAGGCCTGATTCCACCTCATTCCAGTCTCCTCTGAGGGCAGAGGGGGCTACACAAGACTAAACCCCTGGATAACCAACAGCCCTCCACATGCGTTCTTCTTGTTTTCCTGAGACTCTGTCTTCCTGGTAACTCAGGCTGGCCACTGTAGGATCATGCCCAGCTCTGGTACGTTCTTATGTTGAAGAATGAAAGGATGAGAAGTCCTCATTGGAGGGACCTGGGCTGCCTTTCGGTTCTGTCACACGCTTCTGTAATGTGGCCTTGAGCAAGTTGCTTTAATCTCTAAGCCTCAGCTTTTTAACATTTAATGAAAAATGAAGCAAGAGTCTTCTGTGGTTTCCTGATGTTTTTAGGAGCACAGAACCCTTTCTTTAATAAGAAGCACAATATGGTGCTGGGCCTGGGGGAGGCAGCCTTCCCCTTGCCTCCTCCACCCCCTTCCCCTGGGGACTGGGAGATACCCAGTGGGGTCTCCTATCAGATCAGTCAGCTGTTCACAAGGCAAGTGGGACTCCATGAGATAGACGAAGAGGGCCTCTGCTGGTACATGGTGAGCAGAGGCTCGCAGATGAAGAGGAAGGAAGTCAATGGCCAGAATGCAGAGGCTCAGAGACTGAGAATTTTGGAAAATAGCTACTCAAGGGACAGACTAGAGTCACACTGCTGACACTCAAGTGTCAAAGGAAGAGACTTGCAACAGCTGCTACCCATGACTCTTTGATGCAAGGTGAGCATGTGGTCAGTGGCAAGAGGGGCAGAACATCGATAGAACAGAGCAGAGCAGGTCCAGAGGTGGGGGCAGAACCACTGCCCAGGCCAGAGGCAGAGTGGACAGGCCTCATAGAAATCTCTTTCATAGTGCTGGTCTTCTGAGGTCTGGAGAACCCTGTCATCACATTCTTCTCAGTCCCAATACAAATTTATGTTTGAAGAACTGAAAACACACACAAGAATGACTTTATTATATGCAACCAAACACAAAGGCATATACAAAAGGAAGTACAGGGAAGACATTTGCTAAAGCAGTGCATCTTTGGATGGTAGCTTCTACGACATTCTGAACACCCAGGGGTACTGCTGGAGCATGGCTGTCTGACAGTGCACTGGTCATGACGTAGGTCCTACAGTAGAGCAGAAAGCTTTCAGGGGTCCTAAAAATGCAGAGTGCAAACCTTCCTACTAACTCCCATGTCTAACTTAAGCCAAGTTTTCTAAGATTCTGTGGCCACCAAGTGTATTGCTGTGAACATCAATGAATCACCTCCATTTAAGTAATACATACAACTCAATAATAAAAAACCAATGTGATGTAAAATAGGCAAAGGATCTGAATAGACCCAACATAAGGCTGCTCCAAAGATGATGTGCAAATGTCCATACGGGAAAACATGCTCAATGTTGGTAGTCACTGAGGACATTCAAACCAACCCCACAATGACACACCAGCCGATTCACACTAGTAGGATGGCTAAGATTAAAAAAGGTGACAACTGGGGCTGGGGAGATGGCTCAGTAGGTAAGAATGCTTGCTAGGCAAGCATGAGCACTTGAGAACTTACATTAAAAAAAAAAAAAAAAGGCAGGTGTGCTCCTGCACACCCCTGTAATCGAAACATTGTGTGTGTGAATGCAGGATGAAGACTGTTTACATTTGTGTAAATCCAGGAGGATCACTAGGACCTGTGTGTGTGTGTGTGTGTGTGTGTGTGTGAGAGAGAGAGAATCCAGGAGGACCATGAGGACTTGCTGGATCCCATCCTAGCTCCACAGATCTATCTCAATAGAATAAAGCAAAGGATACAGCAGGGGCTCTGACGTTCACATATGGGTGCAGAGGTGTACACACATGTAGGCACATGCTACATATACATAAAGAGAACTCTCATATGCCGCTGACACAGTATGTCAGAGAGAATAACTGGGACGACCTGGCAGTTCCTCAAAGGGTTAGACACATTCACTATGGGTCTAGCAATTGTAGGTACTTAGCCAACAGAAACAAAACTGTGTGGCCATACGAAAACTTGTACATAAAGTTTTGTAGTAACACTAACTGCAATGGTGAACAAGTAGAGGGTTGGAGAGATGGCTAAGTAGTTGAGAGCATTTATATGCTCTTGCAGAGGACATAGGTCTGGCTCCCAGCCCCCACATGTCAGTTTGCAACCACCAGTAACTCTAGTTCCAGGGAATTGGATGCCCTTTCTGGCCTCCAAGGGTTCTTACATGTGGTACACACATTAAACTCACACAAGCACACAGGCATATATACACATTTAAAAAAATGAGAAAGGAAAAACAACTCATGCTTACCAATTAATGAACAATACTAAGCAAAATAATGAAAACATGGCTTATTCACATCATAGTTTCAGCTGTCAATCTAGAGACTGACAGTCTGGGAAGAGAGTCCTAATGAGGGAGTGTCAAGATTAGGTTGGACTTGGACAAATCTGTGGGGGACTGCCTTGTTTACATTAACTGATGGTGGAAGAGCTGTTTGGCTCGTGGGTTATATAAGGGGAGAAAGTGAGCCACGTACAACATACATGCATTCCTTCTGTTTGCTCTTATTTGAGGATGTGCCTAACTATTTCAGGTTCTTGACACCCTGACGTCCCCACAATTATGGAGTATAACCTGGAATTATAAGCTGAATAAATAAACTTGCTTTTGTCAGAGTGCTTTATCACGGCGGCAGGAAATGGAACTAGGATAGTATACACTTAGCCATAAACAGAAACGAGATACTTAAATAGCACTAACTTGACAAATCTTGAAAACATTATGCAAAGTGAAGAAAGCCACACAATATATGATGCAATCCCACTTACACCAAAGGTTCAGAATGAACAAATGCACACAG